>OZ014486.1:11793337-11967033 GCA_963965965.1 Trididemnum nubilum
TCTCTTATGCGTTGCTGTGAAGAGGATGCAATTGCCTAGCTTAAACGCTTTCCAACTTGGATACTTTTCTCTTTTCAAATTCTTTTTTCCGGAATAACTTGTGCTTCAGTTTTTTAACCAGCTTTTCACCCTTTCCACCACAAGTACCTTGACGGAGTCCCTTTTGATCCCGAATAAAGTTATAATCATCAACACAGAAGCGCTGATCGATATCATCTCTTGAAATATCGAAAAGTTTGTTTGCCTGTTTGGGATCGGATCTTCAGCTTTTTTTAGTATTTGATTCAGATTACTCATCTTCTTTCGCATCGTCTTTCGACTCACGTAGCAAGTGCAGTATTGCCAGGACTTGCACCTTCAACAACTTTTTTCCACATCTCAATAACTTCATCATATGTTGAGCTTATTGCTTTTTTTGTAGTACGCTTCCAACTTTTAAACAACATAGAACTCCTGATTTGTAAGCAAATTCTTCCTAGATATTGGTTATTCTCTCCCTACTCTACTCCACTGCTGGACGTGCTTGCTTGAAATCATTTTTACAACCAATTAGTACAGCAGTTTATTCGACAAAGTAAATTATTTTACGTTTTTTACTTATTTTTCTTTTATCTGCAAAAATATGACTTACAAGTAGCAAAGATAAAAGCCATACACTGTGAGGTATTCTTGCGATCTGAGTACGGTGACGAGCATCTATCTTTACCATAACCTAACTATCCAAATTTACCAAAACATGCGTTTTGTTTAATTTAGTTACAATCAATTTTATCCTTGTAGATTATTATTGGAACGACCGACGCTCGCGTCGCGTGTTCATTTGTTTTTACTCGGCCATTTTCGAACTAACGATTGCGAAATTTCAAACTTTTGCTTATAACTCGAGAACGGTTTGGTCTAGCTTCATGAAATTTTGACAGTAGTTTGAGATTAATAAGTGAGACGTTTGTACCAAATATCGAGGCAATAGGTCACGTGACTTTGGTTTTAAAACCCGAAAACCGCCCCGCAAGTTTGGCGTAAAAAGCGGTCTCAGTCAAAAACGGCTTAAGTACGGCAAAAAATATTTTTTATGGTTGTATGTCTTAAGATACCCTTTCATCCCAACCAACCCACTTTTGGCCGCGATGAGGTTTATTTCTTTTTTTTTATTTTCCTTTTTTTTCTTCCTAAATTTTGTACGCTCTTCTTCTCCTAAACCACAAACCATCGAAATCTAATTTTTGTGTAAAGTTGTTGAGCTGCAAACGCAATTTTTTTCTCCCGAAATTGTTTGGGGCAACTCCACCGGTAACCACCCCAAAAAATCAATTTTTTAATGGCTTAAGCTCGAGTGCTAGTTGTTTTTGATATCAGTAGATATTCAACAGAGAAATATTTTGACATAGTTGGGGGTGCCACCTCCCTTTGGGACCCCCCAAATGGACCCCCCAAAAATCAAGCTTTTGAAGAGCTCAACTTAGAGTGCCAGTGTTTTATGATATCAGCAGATATTTAACAGACAAATATTTTGACATAGTTTGGGGGTGCCAACCCCCCCGGAACCCCCTTAAATAGACCCCTCAATAATCAATTTTTTGCATGGCTCGACTTAAGGTGTCAGTCTGTCATGACATCAGCAGATGTTTAACAGACAAATATTTTGACATAGTTTGGGGGTGCCATCCCCCCGGGGACCCACCCCCCAAATGGACCCCCAAAAATCAGTTTTTTAAATAGCTTAACTTAGAGTGCCAGTTTGCTGTGATATCAGTAAATATTTAACTGAAAAATATTTTGACATAGTTTGGGGGTGCCAACCCCCCCGGGGGACCCCCAAACAGACCCCCCAAAATCATGCTTTTGAAGGGCTCAAGCTAGGGTGCCAGTGTTTTATGATATCAGCAGATATTTAACAGACAAATATTTTGACCATGTTTGGAGGTGCCACCCCCCCTGGGGACCCCCCCAAATGAAGCATGTCAGAAGATACTGAGTCGCATTTCGCCGTTTCGAGAAAATCGCGTTTGAAATTTTAAAACTCTCAAACTAACTTTGCGGTCAAGTTTAACATGTTAATGAAAAATAACTTCTGCAGTTATGATGTGCCTGATTTCGCCCTTCTTTCATTAAAATTTCAAGATTTTAGGTGAACAAATAAAAAAGTTAGAATCGAAAAAGTTTTTTAGAAACAAAGTTTTTCCTATAAATTGCGGTTTTCAATAACGTTTGCTTTTCAAGTTAGCGTTTACAATTTTGTCTTTGATCAATCATAGTAAAACTTATGGGGTCAAAAAAAGTTTACTGAGAACTGTTAACTCAAAAGTCGAAACCGGTGTAATGTGTTGACAGCTAACATCTTTCGTAAAAAGTTCATTGACTCAGGCGACGTCACTGCTGGAGACCATTAATTTTATTTGCGCTTGAAGTCATGGCGCAGGTGTATGCTTTTGGTTTAACGAATTTGACAAATGATTTGACAAATGGTTATTCTTTCTTTTCAATTTGACAAATGGTAAACAACAGGTTTGCTGAATGGATTTTTTTTGCAAAGTTAAAATTACATAACAAAAATTACAAAAGTCATAACAACAAAAATTTTATGAAATTTTACTACGAAAAATTTGGGGATATAAAATAGCACTGTAATACATGATTAAACTGGCTACGAAAATAGGGTGATAGGTAGGCGGTGGTATAATGGTAAAACTTCAATCATTTTATCACATGGCGTAAATATATTACCCGCCATTTATTACATTCGAAAAATCACCCTAATTTTTGCGCATTTTATAGATTAGGGAAAGAATTGGGGAAAAGAAAATAATGGAATGAGATTTGAAAAAAAAAAGATTTAAGTTATCGAAATTAATTTCCTCCCTATACTCAAAGCTTTTTTTATAAAATCTACACGGTAAACATTTTCCATCAACCGATCAAACTTGATTCCTTGCCGTTTTTTAGCCGTGGTTTAAAAGTTTGTACTACTTCGTAAGCCTAATTTTTGACAAATATTAGCCCCATTTCCAAAAGCAATTTTTTAATAGTGGCTTTAAACAATTTTAGAGTACAGACATCTGCAAAAGACTGCATCAGAAGGGCAAAAAACGTGGCATTTTTTCATTATGCATTTTGGTCAGAATTCGACAGGCAGTGGGGCTCTCTGACAAAGATACTAATCATTGGAACGACCGACGCTCGCGTCGCGTGTTTCTTTGTCTTTACTCGGCCATTTTCCAACTAACGAGTGCGAAATTTCAAACTTTTGCTTATAACTCGAGAACGGTTTGGTCTAGCTTCATGAAATTTTGACAGTAGTTTGAGATTAATAAGTGAGACGTTTGTACCAAATATCGAGGCAATAGGTCACGTGACTTTGGTTTTAAAACCCGAAAACCGCCCCGCAAGTTTGGCGTAAAAAGCGGTCTCAGTCAAAAACGGCTTAAGTACGGCAAAAAATATTTTTTATGGTTGTATGTCTTAAGATACCCTTTCATCCCAACCAACCCACTTTTGGCCGCGATGAGGTTTATTTCTTTTTTTTTATTTTCCTTTTTTTTCTTCCTAAATTTTGTACGCTCTTCTTCTCCTAAACCACAAACCATCGAAATCTAATTTTTGTGTAAAGTTGTTGAGCTGCAAACGCAATTTTTTTCTCCCGAAATTGTTTGGGGCAACTCCACCGGGAACCACCCCAAAAAATCCAGTTTTTGAACGGCTTAAGCTCGAGTGCTAGTTGTTTTTGATATCAGTAGATATTTAACAGAGAAATATTTTGACATAGTTTGGGGGTGTCACCCCCCCGGGGACCCCCAAAAATCAAGTTTTTCTACGGCTCAACTTAGATTGCCAGTGTTTTATGATATCAGTAGATATTTAACAGACAAATATTTTGACATAGTTTGGGGGTGCCAACCCCCCCGGGGACCCCCCAAAAATCAATTTTTTTACGGCTCAAGTTAGAATGCCAGTTTGCTGTGATATCAGCAGATGTTTAACAGACAAATATTTTGACGTATTTTGGGGGTGCCATCCCCCCAGGGACCCCTCAAAAATTAAATTTTTTGAATGGCTCAACTTAGGGTGCCAGTTTGTTTTGCTTTTAGCAGATATTTAACAGACAAATATTTTGACATAGTTTGGGGGTGCCACCCTCCCGGGGACCCCCCAAAATCAATTTTTTGAATAGCTCAACTTGGGTGCCAGTCTGTTTTAATATCAGCATATATTTAACAGAGAAACATTTTGACATAGTTTGGGGGTGCCTCCCTCCCGGGGACCCCCCCCAAATGGACCCCCAAAAATCAATTTTTTGAACGGCTCAGTGTTTTATGATGTCAGGAGATATTTAACTGACAATTATTTTGACTCTACTTTTCTGGAAGTACATAATCAGATATTTTGAACAATTGCTGATTTTACGGTAGACAAAAAGTACTTTTGAGTGTCACAGCATTAGCTATGCGTCGATAGTTCACTGGGTTTGCAGGCAAACGCCCATCTAGTTAGTGCATTAGTATCAATGCAATGTTACATACATTGAAGCAGAAAAGGTTTTGCAACGTCTCTAATGTTGCAACTTGTGCTTAACCAATACCTAATTACCTAAGTCAAATAGTTGAAAGCTCTTGAAAACGTCAACCCAGTAGGATACTAATCGATCTAATTAATCAATTACAGGTAAATAAAATAACACAATGTTGAGTTTATGCTGATTGCTGCTATTATAAAAAACATAAGTTAGTCCGAAACGATACAAAAGAAAAATAAATCGGTATTAATAGCACTTATGTCTTTTGATGTTATGATATTGGCTGAATCTAGTTCTACGTTTCTACGTAAGCTAATGTTCATTCAAGGTGCCGTTAAACATTTTGATTTGTTGAGTGAGGCTTACTGGTCGTTTATTCCATCACACAATTTTTTCACAAATGCGAAGTTTTTCAAAAAAGCTGTTTGTATCACAAACACTAAAATAGTTTTGCCTTAAATGAAAAGCTGCGGTCATTCTTGTTAAATTATCTTGTAATACAGTCATATTGTGTTGAAAAAAGTCGCCGAGATTGCCCTGATTTTAGACAAAAAATCAACTTTAGCCCCTTCAACTTTGTAATACTTCAAAAGGTTGGTTTCAAAAGCTAATGTATCATTTTGACATTAATTTTGAAAGCGCATTCTTTTTTGCAAAATGTTTTTACTCGTTTTTTGGTATATAGTTTCACTTACACGGTCTTTTCGAAACTAATTACCCAGCTACTTTCTGTCTTAGAAATAAATTTATATTTATCATGCAACTTTGAAATTTTTTAACCATTTTGGTAATTTTCATAATTTTTTTATTTTTCAAAAAATAAAATCGGTTTGTATCACAACACAAATATAATTTTGTTACAAATGGAAAGCTGCGGTCATCCTGCGAATTTTAAGTGGTCACACATAATTCTGCGATGTATAGATCAAAAGTTATTATAGCTTATGTTATTTTGCCACCCCAAAAAGCCGCCAATACTCCCCTAAAACTTAAAAGTAGATTCGCACGGCCAATTCTCAACCGATCGAGCTGAAATTTTTTGTGTAGCGTTTTTTCATTAATTTGAATAAATTCAGGGGTTTCCTCTTGATTTTGAAACAAAAGTGTATATTTGACCCACCCTACAGCCCACCACAGCCAGAACAGCTTTAAAATGTCTCTTTTACTGCTGAACGTCAAGTAAGAAAACTGTGGCACTATTTTTAGTCTCTGTTTTGACCGGAAAAAAATCGAATCCAAGTTTACCGTTTCAATAGTAGGCGCTTTAGATAATATCCACTCGTTATACTACCAAAAAGTACACTTTTGTAGCAATCGGTACTCTTCTGAGTTAAAGATTAAAAATAAAAAAACTAGGCTTAACCGCCGCCCGGGCAAGGCGGAACTAAGCCGGGAATAACCTTTAAGTAAGACTACTTCTTTATTTACAGTATAATGCTAGCGCGAGACAAAAATCAATACACAGCTACAGAGTAAGCGTTTGTCATCGATTCGAAGCCAACCACCATAATGGAGCCCTGACATGCATTACGCAAAATACAAATATTGAAACATTACAGGCGGGAAGATGACGTTTTGCAGCGAGAAATCACGAATATCAAGACACCTGTAATGGTAATCGAAGACCTGGAGTCTGGTACCAAATACAGCATCACCGTATCAGCAGTGTACGAAAACGCCAATGGCTTGCTCGTAGAAAGCGTAGAGAGCGATCCCTTGGAATTTGACACAAGTAAGTAAAATCTGACCAGCTGGTGTAATCTACTCAAACAGTAGTTGAAAACTGCCCAAAAATAACGCGATTACTTCTACTGCTTTTAAAGGCAAATGTACTTGAGCTTAGTTCGAAATCACATATTAGTTTTATTTGCGAAAAGCCTGAATTGAAATGGTCACTGTTTTGATTAAACCTCCTCTGTTAAGTACGAACAAAATTCGGCGAATTTTGATATAAACGGTCTTTTCGTGCAGGCAGATGCAAAAAAATGAAAATTACGAAAACGAAATACATCAAAATAGAAATTGTTTTCAATGTATCAGTATCCGTATAATACGCTTTCGCTTGCTCACTAAAACTTAAACAACTATTATAAACGCTACTAAGGAAAACAAAAAAAGAATAATGAACTTGATACGATATAAACAAAACACAAAAATCAGTGCAATAAAACCAAAGATAAACAAAACACAGTAACAGATTTTTGGCATTTGTTTCAGGAGAGGAATGTAGAGGAGGACAAATCTGGACGGAATGTGATGGAGGATGCATCGCCATGTGTGACAACCCAGATCCAGTTTGTTCCAGACAGTGTCAGCCGGGATGTAACTGTCCGCTCGAGGCTAATATATGGGACGGATTTGCATGCGTTGTTGCGGAGCTGTGTCCACCTGGAATAGGTAAAAAACAATTAGAAATTTATCACCAATAATTGTTTGGTCGATTCGAAACGTGTTCTACAATATACTGTATGAAGCCCGCAGTTTTAGCTACTGCTACATACCTATTTGACAGAACACAAAAAAGCTGGCAAAATGGAAATGCTTGAAATAGAAATACGGTCTAATTCAAGATAGATTTTGAATGCAAGTTATCTCTTCAAAAAGACAGAAAATACGTAAAAGTGCATTTGGTTGATTAAACACTGATAAATGCGCTCGAAAAAATTGTTGTGCTAGTGTTACAATAGCATTTTCTACAAAACTTTGCGCACCTTTTGATGTATTAAGTAAAATTTTTATGAAATAATCAATCGTGTAGTATTCCAAATCTTAGACCAGTGAAACATAAAAAGAAGCACTTGCTAAGATGATTTAAGTACAAATAACATCTTAACTAAAACTTTTTGATCTTCTAGGATTTCCAGTCCAAGTGGAAAACCTCCGTGTTATCGATTCAACAAGTGCCCACGTCGTTTTGGGTTGGGACATTAACCTTGGAGCATACACTTACGAAGTCACGGTAAAAATTTACATCACAATAACGAGTCTTATTTCTTCAAAACCATAAAAACTCACGACGTTTGCTAAATTTCAAGCAGTTTGATGATTTTAGATCTCAAGATCAGCATTGGCCCTGAATGAGCAATAAAAAATTACAGTAAAGAAGGTCAGGTCAAATCTTTTCACTTTATTTTCGAAAATGACATAAGAGAAATAATATAAAGACTGCAGTAATTTTCAATGAATCCAAGACACATCAACGAACGATTTGATTCTACAGATGTATTTTTACACAAAGTCTAGGCTTTTTCTCCGCATAAAATAATTCTACATATTATTTCATTTGTTAGGTTCGTCTGCAAAGCAACAGAAGCGCAATTGTGCTAACTGAGAGATCAGATATCCCGGTAATTCGCTTAACCGGTCTAACTCCAGGAATTGTTTATAATTTTGGAGTTGTCGCTTTTGTTAGAAGCGAGGAAAGTATCCGACCAAGAAGCGCACTGCTTCCTCCTCGGTATCAAATTACCCAAATACAAGACACCAGCTTCACTGTATCCTGGAGCAGAAGCGGGGATTCTCTTGTAAGTACGTTACTAATAAGGAGAAAAAGTGCCCATTTTTTCTCGTAGACATCGCACAACATTACTTTCACTTCAACAACCAAAGTATCTTTTTGAAGGCGCGCTCTAAATGAGCCCAGTTGAGTGAACTAAATCAAAATGAAATATCTTTTTAAACACGCGCTAAATGAGTCTAGTTGAGTGAACTAACTCAAAACAAGCAGAAGATCTTTTTGAAGGCGCGCGCTAAATGAGTCCAATTGAGTGAACTAAATCATAATAAGCAAAATATCTTTTTGAAAGCGCACGCTAAACGAGTCCAGTTGAATGAACTAACTCAAAATCAACTTCCAAATCTAAAAATTGACGAAAAAAGCAACTATAAAGTCATTTTAACATTACAAAACCGAAGACCTTAACATCTTTGAATTAACCACATGAAAATTGCAGAAGTCGTTGAAACATGTAACAAGTAAGCTGTCTTCACATATCCATTAGAAGTGTTATACTGCTCGAAGAAGAAACTGCATCAAAAACTCTCAACTTAAATACAACAAAATTAGTAAACGTAGTTCGAGTTGTTTCGTTGCTGCGACAAAAAAATGTCAAAAAGCGATAGAGAATGCTTGAAATATTCGAAGATCTGCAATGAACTAGAGTCATACAAAGCCGCAACTAGGAAAGAAGGGGCAAAAGGGGGCGGCGCCCCCCTAAACTGCCCAGCATGTCTACCTAAACTCCCCTTTCCCTTGCGGCAGTTTCAAGGTGGTGTCTTTTTTTGGAAACCAACAAAGAACTAGGAGAAAAGTAGACCAATTTCGCGCGATGACCTTTTTTTTTTCTGTAGAACAGAAAACTCGGCTAAAGGTAGACCAGCCCCAAAATTTTGGCCCCCCTAGAAAGAAATTTTACCCCCTCTAGAACAACGCTCTAGTTGCAGCTCTGGAGTGATAATAACTAAAAGTCAAACCAAATCTTCTGTTATACTCACTGTATTATGTTGAAACGTGCAACGAGTTGGCAAAGCCCATCTCCGCGTCATTGTGCCCGGGCAACACTGAGTCCGATTTGACTGGCCCAAGATTTGTACCATACACCAACCGCTCCAAAAACAATGCGTTACAGCTCGTCCAACTGGCCGGTGAATAAAAAAAGGGGATGGGGGGATCAAACAAAAAAGGTTCAATGTAAAACTATGCTTGGTTTTCTACCGAAAGAATCAAAGCAATTTAAGAAAAAAGTTTTACATTTACAGAGATACGCGTTTGTTCTTTATGATGAAACTGGACGAAATATTTTGTACGAAAACCTCAGAATTGGAGGAACATCCATCAGAATCGACGAGCTGGCTCCCGGTACAATTTATTTCTTTTCTATTGCTGCAGCTGGACCAAATGAAGATGTGGGGATTTACAGTAGACGCACACTAGTCAGAACACTTGGCGAAAAAGAAGAAGTCAACCCCAACGAAATGTTCATTGAACATATGATTGAACTCCCTGCTACCACTGTGCGGCCAAGTGTTTTTACAAATATCACCGTCACGAAGTGAGTGAGAGTTGCTTTGAAGTATAATTGAAACTAATAGCAAACGATGCAACATACAATTATCCCGATGGCATCGAAATAATAACCTCAGGCTCAAATCTTTATTCCTGAAAACGAAATGTAAAAAATTCTAAAAGGGCCAGTGGTTCATCTGTGAAGCAGAGGTGAAGGTGAGGACACAAGGCTCGAGGCCAAGGACACAAAAAAAACCCGAAGCCAAGGCCAAGGACAGACCTTCTCGAGGCCAAGAACAAGAATGCTCGAGGCCAAGGACCAAGCACACAGGCGCAAGTGTTCTCAAAGAAAAAAATGTTTTTTCAGGCGATCTCCCCCCAAAAAGGTCTTCAAAAATTTTTTTGCTAGTGCTACAGTTACGTAGCAGGGGCTTTTATGTTCAAGCCTACGCCGATGATCTAGCATTGTTCGTCACTGGTGCTGATATGCTTTGGATCAGAGGTATGGCCCAAAACTGGTCTTCGGAACAAGAATTGTAATTACATTATATTCACCAAGTTGCCTTGGCCAGGGGACAGCGAAGGGACCTTTCGGTCTTCAAGTCAAGCTGCCACCTGCCCACCTGTCTACCACACACGGCGGAGGCTTCACACTGTCCCTTTGATTGCTGAACGTCAAGCAGGAAAGCTGTGAATACCAATTTTTATAGTCTTTGGTTTGACCCGACCGGGAATCGAACCCGAGTCTACCGCTTCAGTAGCAGACGCTCTATCCACTCGACCACTGATCGGTTAGCTACAGATTAGCAGCAAGAAAACCGAAATTGTACTGTTCACTCACAAACGGAATTTAGATTTGGGTTCATTGTCAAAGAATGGTTCAAAACTTGAACTTTCCACGGAAGCAAGGCAGTTGGGTGTTACTCTGGTCAGCAAACTAACTTGGAAACCACATATTAACCGAATTGCCCGCAAAGTAACTACTACGTTAATGCAATGTAGACATATTGTGGGTAAAACGTGGGCAATAAAACCATCTATAATGAAATGGATATACACAGCTATGATAAGTCCAATCATGTCGTATGCATGGGTGTCCTGGGCTGGCGGTCTCAACAAAAAGTATCTAGTAGGAAACTAACAAAGGTGCAGAGACTTGCTCGCCTGATGATTTCATCAGCTTTTCCTGGCACCCCTACTGGTGCTCTAGAAATATTGCACAACATAACTCCCATTACGGAACTCTTATTGGCTGAGGCAGTGCGAGAGTCATACAGAATCACTGTTAGTGGGCTCTGGCATGTCAACGGAGTTGGTTCCTTTGGGAAAACGAAAAGCCATGTTGATGCTTGCAATGAGGCAAGAAGATTCTTACCTCTGGTGCAAATGCCAGCTGACCGAATAAAGAAAACAAAGGTATTCGAGAGAAATTTCGAATGTCAATTTATGGATAAAAAGAATGCTATCAGATCTGAAAGCGTTCTTAATAAGAACACTGTCAAGGTTTACACCGATGGCTCGAAACTAGATGGGAGACTAGGGGCGGGTTTTTATGCAGAATACCCAAACAACTCCCCAAAACAGAGATTTTTCCCCCTTGGAATTTACAGTACTATGTTCCAGGCAAGAGTACTAGCTTTTTCAGAAGTGGCAAAGAATCTGGTTTTGGAAAAAATGCACAATCAAAGTATTGCTGTGCTGGTTGATAGTCAAGCAGCTAAAAGAAGCACCCATAAAGTACACTATAACCACAGTCGTTGTAGTACTAGTCTGGCAACTAAACGCATAATCATGTGAATCTTGTTGCTTGCACCGCCATCTAGTGTTGGAGTCCTATAGCAACAGCACAGTATAGGCTAGAGATTGCATGCAGTAGTTTCATTCCCATTGTCCACTATTTTTAATTGGTGGCCGCCGGTCAATATAAAGTGAACATGCAACCTTTCCAACACTGTAGAGACGCTAAAGTATTTTCGAACGTTATATGTTGATTTTCGTTTTGTTGCACTTTGGAATATAATAAACTACAAATCTAAAATTAGTGTATAGGTGCGAAGCATGCTCGACGTGGTCGGGATTCCAATATGACGACATAATAGCCTGACAAACTTGCTAATTTCAAGCGATTTCAGTGTCATTGTCGAACGTAGATTCATGCAAATCATACTATTGCAGCCGAAAGTTTTGCACTGAGTCGAAGTGACCGAGACGTTATTGTGACGTCACAACTCAACAACTTTCTTTATTTTGTTTTGTTGCTTTTTGTGACTTCATGGGACATTTATAATTTCCTTAAATGTAAATTAATTCATGCAGTGCTGAACGTTTTTATGATATTGATTATAAAAACTTGAAAGTGGTAAATCGGCACGAAAGTAGTTATGACTCCATTATGACATCACAGTGTTTTTAACAAATTTGCTATTTTGAAGCGATTCTGGAGCAATTAAAGATCTTAAATTATAGTAAGATGTTAATTTCCGGTATATTCAAGTTGATGTGATCGAGACGCTATTGTGACGTCACAATGTATATTTTATTATTTTGCGAGTCGATCACTTATAACTGTTTTAATATCCCTTAAAACCAGAAATTTGTTAAACAACATTATGACATCACAATAGAATCCCGACAACTGCGAGTCAATTTTGCACTTTCAGTTTGTTATATAGCATTAATATATTAATATAGCAAATGCCAGCACAATTAAATTAATCGACAGTACATCAATCACTGTGAATTTCCTTAAACCGTAAATGCATTATGATGTCATAAAAACATCTTGGGAGAGAAACTTTCGATCGTAACAAAGACATTGATAAAATTTATGATTGATAACTTCGTTTGAGTCATCTGAATATGCTTTTTGTCACTTCATTATGATGTCATAATACCATAGGTGGGCACAAGTCCGTTAGTCCGTTTTTAACGAAGCTAACTTTTTCATTTACTCGTTAATCCGTTAAAAAGTTTTTTCATGTTAACGGACTAAATTAACTTCCGTTAAGTTCTGTTAACTTCCGTTAACGTTTTTATCGTTAATATTTTGCACCATTCATTCATAATACTGGTACAAACCAGTTTGCACTGGTAACACTTGTAGCGTATAAGCACGAGTTTTATAGAAGAAAGCGAAGAAAGGAGCTCTTTTTTGTGGCAAATAATAAGCTGCAGCCTCATAGGTCTATTAATTATCGCTGATCACAATTTCCAAAGATTTCCGATCGCAGCTTTGTTGGTGCATTTGAACTTATTTTTATCTTGAAATTAGATTAGACTGTAAAATGTAACTTTCAAAACACAAAAAGACTATCACAGCAATAAATACTCCCTTACAATCAGTTCAACAACGTCAATACATGTTCTAGAACCGAGTGAATAAGAAAAAATGTAAATTACACGCAAAATGTTAACGGATTAACGGACTTTATTAACTTCCGTTAATTAAAGCTGAAAATAACGGATTAACGTTAACGGAGGTGTGAAGTTGGTTAACGAATTAGTGGTTAACGAAGCTAACGTTTTGCATTAACTTGCCCACCTATGCATAATACAGTCACGATTACTTCGAACCGATCTAGCAGTTCCAAGTTTGTCGTTTTATTTATTCAATATGAGCAATAAAAAGCTTTTAGTGGCAAGCATTAATACAAATTAAATAAAAAATCAATACATTAAGACGTCACAACAGCGTCTCGATCACGTCGACTTGGTGTAATATTGTCAGCCACTTCAAAAAGACCTTGCATCGATCTACAATCAGTAAATGCGCTGAAATTGCTTAAAATCAGTATATTTGTCGAGTTATTATGATGTTATAATGGCATCACGACTACTTTAGAGTGTGCCTTGAACTGATACAACACTTTCAGATTTTTATGTTTATTTCATTTCATACCGACAAAGCGAAAAGTAGCGATGAAGGTAACCTAACAAAAAACGAAATATAATACACGAAAATACTTTATCGCCTCTAGGGTTGAGAAGTTTGCATGTTCACTTTGCATTGGCAGCCAGTAAAGTGGCGGCCACCGATTGAAAATTATCGAAGCAAAATTGGCGGAGTAAAACTACTGTACAGTATGTTATTTATACTGTGCCTATACCTACCAATAGTAATTTTAGTCACATTAGGACACCAACACTAGGTGGCAGTGCAAACAACAACATTTCTTAAGGAGTTTCCAGACTTCTAATGTCACGACTATGCTATAACATCAATTAGTGTTCAACTACATTGGAAACCTAAATCAGTTAGATAAAAAAAACCACGTCAGTATTGCCTGGATTCCTCGACATACAGGGGTACAAGATAACGAAGTGGCAGACTATGTTGCCAAATCAGGATCTAAATCTAAAATACATGGTCCTAGATCTTCTATTACAGTCCCGTATACCAGCCGTGTCAGCGCGGTTAAGGACTGGTCCACAGATAAATGGAAATCTATGTGGAATGAAAGGAAGGACTGCTTGAGGATGAAGGAGGCTGTAGGTTGGACGTCTTCTCGACTAACAATACGCCTCCTTAACCTTAAAAGGCCTCAATTAAATAAAGCAGAACAAGTTTTAACCGGGCAAAGCAATCTACAGTGACACAAAAAAACTACGGGTCGTGCTGAGTTTCTTAGAGGCCAAATTGTAGCCTGGAGAATGAAACACCAAATCATCATATAGACAATTGCAAGCTTTACCAAAACATTCGTGTTAAATACTTTGGAATCACCAAAATTATTTTTCACAATGTGGCTACGAAATGTAACATTAATAAACTGGCCACGTACTTACGGGAAGCAGGAAAAGTTTCTGAGTTCGAATAGTAACCAAACAAAACAACAATAAGACAGCAGCTACTGTTGCAATGGGCCCAAATGAGGTCTACGCAATGTATAGGTGGACTTCAACTAACGGTAGCAGATTTGCTTGCACCGCTGCCAATTAATAATAAAAAATTTTTCAGGCGACTTCCAATTGCGGAAAACAAAAACGGTTTTCGCGAATCTTCCGCAAGGTTTCTGGGGTTTTCCAACAAGATTTCAATGGTACAAAAAATTTTGCTGTCCTCGAGCCGAGGACAGGGCAATTTTCGAGAACTTGAGGCTTCGAGGCAAAGGCCAAGTACTTGACCTTCGAGGCCAAGGCCAAGAACTTCAAAATGTGTTTTCGAGGACTCCACCTCTGCCGTGAAGCAACGGTTTTTAGAGCAAAGAGCTGTTTATATACCGGTACTTGAATTTCCTATTGAATTGAGCGTTACCAAGTATGTAATTAAGGTCATCTTTCATTAATTCTCACCATTTCAGCTGCTTGCAAGAGTACCAGGGGGTGGAGAGATTCTACCAGAGATTCCCCGACTCAACGACAGGACCACGGTACCCTAACTGCCAGGATAACGGCCTTTACGTTCCAACTCTCTGCGAAGTCGATAACCCGGAAGACTGCCATTGCATTCGCGAAGATGACAAAGAAAGGAGAAAAGGAAGCGACTTTGGAGGAGACAACTCACACTTTCCACTGGATTGTTCAAGATGCAAGTCTATTAAAAATTCTAACAATGTATTTTGAGCTCTATGGATGTATAATTGGAATTACTGGTACCAAATTTACGTAGTTGATTAGCCCAGAGGATTGGTTTGAGACACTGCTGATCTTCCGAGTCGTAATGCCAAGAGTAATTTGCTACAGCTCACCATTAATGCTGATTAGGTTAAGAAGAAAATTGTAATTACATCATATTAACCAAGTTGCCTTGGCCAGGAGACAGCGAAGAGATCTTTCGGTCTTTCGAGTCAAGTTGCCACCCGCCCATCCACCAGAAATACCGTTTCAGTGGCAGACGCATTATCCACTCGACCACTGATTGGTAATGAGTTGAATCTGAAGCTTGAATAACTTAGGTCTTTGGTTTAACATGAATTCGATCAGAAATTAAGGCTACTGTCAGTGGCGTCGCTAAGGGGGGGGGGGGGGGGGGGGGGGACGACGACCCGCCACAAGTGTCACCATTTAATGATACCAATCGAACAAAAAGAAAACACCAATATGTTTAGCACACTGGAATGGCCTTAAAAAATGATTTAAAAGGGCATTCTGGCCAGAAAAATTTTTTCCTCGATTTTTTCTCAAAAAATTCTGACAGATATGAAAATCAACTTGACCAAATTTGAGCTTTCTACAACCTTCCGTTCCTAGGACATAACAGAGTAAATCTCCCCTTAGAAATTTTGCCAGAGTCGCCAATTACAAACAAAATTTCAAAAATTGACTGCATGATCTTAATTCTCCATAAACATTTTTCGGCAGAGTTATTGTAAAACAAAGTACAGGTTTGCAACTGTAAAATTAGCTGCTTTTCCATAAATGTATGCTAGCTATCCCAAAGTTAATCTCCTATCATAATATTCATAAAATGACAACCCTTAAGTAAATCGAAAACGGATAATTTTGAACTGCAATATCTTGAAAACAGAATGGCCTAGAAACTTCTAATTTGGTGAGAATGCATTTTAGGTATATCCCAGCATTTTGGCAAAAAGCGAAAAACTTAGCTAGAATGCCCTTTTAAAGTATGCGTTGAAACGTTTATCTAGAGAGGGGGGGCGCTAATTAGCCAAAAATATAGATCACAAATCAGCAAAAACTTTGAAAAACCCGTCAACACTAAGCAATAAAATTTGATCACTAGCTGAAACATGCCCAGTAAAGGTTTTATAAAAATTTAAGCTCAGGAATAGGGAGGGGGAAAGCAATTCAGGCTCAGTTGATAACCAATCACTTCGACTCAAATATCGTTCCATTCTTCCCCCTCCTCATCAATTATTTTCCTCTAATATAGACGAAATGTGTTTAATCTTTGTGAGTTTCATTGAACTATAAGATTTTATTATTTACGGTACCAGCTTGCAAATAAAAGAATTGAAATTTTACCATTAGCCACAGCCCATTTATGCAACCAGTTTAATCATGTTTTCGCTGTATTAATTTCTGCCACATTTCAAAACCAATAATTTTTATCAAAATAAGCCTAAAATTAAGTTATTTTTGCAAAAAACACAAAATTTTCGAGCTGGGGTTTCCGCCCCTTGACCCTCGAAACAGATCCCACTGCAAACTTTTGCCTACGCACCTGAGTCTTATCATGTTTTTGCACTGCGAATTTCTATGCCACCAAAGTTTTCCCTGGTGCTACGTTTGGGAAGCATTATTTTCTATCAAAATAAGCCCAAAATAAAGTCAGTTTTGCAAAAAAATACAATTTTTCGAGTGCTGGGGGCTCTGCCCCCAATGGCCTCTAGCGGAGCTCCCAGACCCCCGAAAAACAGCCCTCTCCCCACTGCAGATTTCTGATTACGCGCCTGATACTAGACGTGTGCAGCTCATACTTCCAAGTTGTAGAATCTCACAATAAAAAGTTATTGAGATAACAGCCGCTATCTGCAGCAATAAAATAGTAGGCCTACCTCTATTTTTCAAATATAAGCTTTATGCAGCCTACTATACATTATGAAGAGTGACATCATGAAAATCCGCCCCGGGTGTCACCATTCTTTGCGACGTCGCTGACTACTGCAGCAGTCAGTGTATTACCGTTTCAACTACTAAACTAAACCAAGCGACTAATCAGCAGCGTAAACCAGCGACTGACTGCGGTATCACAAATATTTTATCCTACATGAAGTGACGCGATAAGCGGCGGTGATAGGAATACCGCGCATGCAAGATTTGCCAAAAAAACAAAAAATCCGAACAGCAAGAAAATTAGCATGTCTTAAATTTATTCTGTGCCTTCTGCAGACGGGGAATTAGAGGTAGAAGACCTGAACTTGCGACTAGGGCAGATTCGTAGTTCAACAATAGAAGTCATGTGGGATCCTACCACACAGGCTCATTCATACATCTTGTATGTACAAAACAACGATCAACCCGCCGATGGAAGAACAATAGCTATCAATGCTGCCCTCAACGAATATACCTTGGAGAACTTGATTCCTGGAAGTACTTATGAAATTGGAAGTAAGAGAGATCATATTTAACATTTTCTAGCGGAACTACTGTTTTGAATTTGCAGCTCTTCGCCTTTTTTTTAAATCCAGCATCCAAAGTTTTCTTTTTATTATCAAAGCAAACTCGGCCGACGACAAGAGATTTTTCGGTATTGTTTGTGATATTACAGCACATAACCCGCAGATTGTAAAATAAATAACTGACAATAAAGCAGCTTATACATACAGCTATTTATTGCAATTGCTAAAACAGGTACTCTACATTCAAATAAAATCTTTCGTCATGCTTGCTGTAATACGCCAAAGCGTGTAACGAGTGGCGGGGCCCATTTCCGCGTTATTGCGCACGGCAACACAGCTCCTTTCGAAATGTCGCACCGGTGGCAAGCCGTTGGTGACACTGTGTCCGATTTCACCGGCCCGAGATTTGAAGCTTTGACCTCCCGCTCCACCGACGAACGAGTTACCTCTCAACCAACTGGCCAGTACTTAAATTGACAAATCTTTTGATGCTATTTAATCATTAATCAAGCTTACACATCAGACGAAATCAAAACGTTTGATAAGTTTCTGTTGTTTGTTTTAGTTTATGTTGTTGATGCCAGTGGAGGTGCCAGCCCACTGGTAACAATGGAAGCAATAACTTCACTGGTTGACAGACCAGAAAGACTGCGAGTACTTTCAAGTGTAGCGGCTAAGTAAGTAACTAAGTACGTTTATGATAAAACGCTTTCTGACTATCAGCTGCCTCGCCTATAACCTTCCAGTAAAATTTATCCAATCATTGAGTTTTTTAGGCGCAATTAGTTTTATCTTAAGCGGGTCTTAACCACATCTAAAACCATAAAATAACGAACCAGCACAAAAATGCTTTTTAATTTCAGCTTAACCATCCAATGGCAAGTGGATGCTACTGCTGAGGCTTACTCTGTTCGCTTGATCTTAAAAGAAGAAAACGTAGTCATGGAAGAGTTGGACCAGATCTTTAGAGACAGAGTCACATTTACTAATCTCACAGCTCTCACAAGATATGTCATTGAAATAAGGTATGCTTGAATTGCTACACAACAAAAATGTTTTTGATTTATCGTAGAAGTATTTGTACAAGCATGGTAAACCTCAAATACTCTATCCTTGGAACAAGGACCCTTCAGCAAGTCTTCACAGATCTAAGCAAAATACCAAAAATGACCAACACGAAAGCAAAACTGACAAAATTTTCGCTTGAAAGCAACAAGACATACATTCACACTCTACACTACAGTATATTCATGCTTTTCACATTTTAAGTTAAAAATGCAATCTAGGTTCAATACTATCAAACTTAACACTGATGGGAGTAGAGAATACATTTTCTTTAAAACAGTTGTTAATAGTTTGCGATTTGTAAAACAACAATTTGCAACCTTAGAAGGGAAGACAGAAACAATGTCCTTCACTGGTTTGCTAAAGTAAATTAACATTTTGTTTTGCAGAGCTGTTGGATTTGATTATGCCCGGAATTCAGATGAAACATCGTTGCACTTCAGTGATCCAGCATCAATCGAAGTTTTAGTAACTTGCGATCTATCACCTCTGGATATCATTTTTGCAATCGAATCTTCTGGACCAACTCGCGGACAAGAGCTTCTAGCAATGAAGAATCTAGCTGCTAACTTATTGAGAGCTCTACCTGAAATTGAAGAAAATACAGGCACCAGAGTAGGAGCACTGAGATTCAACAACAATCCAAACTTTATATTTAACTATGACAGGTATTAAGCTGACGATAAGAATGTATGACACCGACATCTACACAAAATTTTAATTAGAGGCATTTCACTACAAAAATCTTGATACCAAGCGGTCGAACCAAGTCAACTGACCACCACAAACTAACCGCCAGGGTAAGGTTAGTCGGTGGTGGTTAAATGGTACTGGACGCCCCTAGAGGTACGGTATACTTGCTACAGTAATTTTCAATTTTATAGCGTCTCTTAAGGTTTCACTATTTGTAGTGAACTCGCTTGGCTTTCACAAACTGAGATTTCACAACAAACACTACACTATCACAAGTTTAAATTTTTAGTTTTGCAAAGTAAAACAATGTTATTCAATCTGCATATATTGGTCGTCTATAGTGTAGAACACACAACAGAAATTTTTTGCAAACAGCAATGTTAATCACCCTATTTGATTTTAATACAAAATTGAATGATAGATTTCAAAAGACGGCAAATTCAGTTGGAGCTCTGAGGTACATCAGATATCTCGGAGGCGCAGCACCTGATGTGGGAAGAATGATGTCTGGCGTTACCACAAGATATTTCACAAACCCAACAGATAAAGGATATCGCATGCGACCTGACGCTCTTTCGGTGGTGATGATTTTTACTTCAGGTAGGTTTGGAAATTAATTTCAAACACAGACAATGTCCTTTACCTTACTTTTTGTTTTAAAAAAATATAGCTCGAAATCGGTTTTATTGAAAAAACGAGGACAGCTTGAGATAATAAAGAAGTGCCCAAACCTTTTTCCAGAATTCTCTTTATTTGCAAAAAATTCGATTTAATCCGCTTGACTCAGTACCATTGGCAACCTTGCATTTTTGTAACATCACAAAAGACGTAATTTTGCAAAAATTCTCGCAGTATGAAGAAACGCGATTACAAACTGGTAACAGTGAGGAGCCTAAATTAGGCTAACTGCTAGTAAAACCTGTAGACCTCGGTTACCAGTACTGATGTACAGTACATCTTTTGTGATGTCACTAAAGGCATACTGTAGATCAGTGCTGGTATTCGCAAATAAAGGGAATACTGGAAAAAAGTTTGGGGCACCTCTTTATGATCTCAAGTAGTTCTCATTTCTTCTATAAAACCGATTTCGAGCAGTATCTCTTTAAAACTGAAAAAAGAGTGGCAAGAACCTAGATCCCTCAACTGTCAATAACGTAGAATGCAATTTTTTTAAGTTATATACTGCATTTATTGCTAAGAGTATGCTTTGATCCCTTAAAATAAAGATCTCGATAAATTTGAAGGTTTGGGGGCTCTTACCAATCGATTTATTATCTACTACATGTAAAATTCAAGTAATAAACAATTACTTATGTTAAATCAACAACAAATACCTCATTTATTTTTTTACATCTAAGTCACAGCTGTGAGTAGAAAACTACAAGCAATCAATCATACCATCAAACATCGATTGATTTGAATTCTATGTTTGCTGGCCAGTTGGTGAAAGAGTAATTAATGCATTTGCTTCTGAAACAGGAAGCCTAGGGTTCAATTTTCTGGGTTGGTCAAAATAGACACTGCATTGCGAATGACACACCAATGCTGTAGGATCTCTTCTGAAAGGTGGTGCATTGCTTAAAAATGCAAAGTATGAAGATGGTGAAACTAATTCGTCACACATTTCAGTTTAGTTTGTGTTATTCAACTTGCATAATAAAGATTTAATTTGAATTTTATATTTAGGTCGCACCACTGGATCGCTCACTTCAACACCACCATCCTACACTAGTCAAGCTCGGACACTGAGAAGACATACATTTATTGTCACAGTTGGAGTCACTGGTTGGTCAAACGAAAGAGTGCTACGAACCATTGCAGGAAATTCCGACTTGAACATCATGTTTCCCAGTTTTGAAGAGCTTGAATCTTCTGTTGAAAAAGTTCTTGAAAGGCTGTGCCTAATACCAAGAGTTTGATGAGAGCCAAAAAATAAGCATCACAACAGTGTAATTAAAGCACTGTACAATATGACTGAAACAAGTTCCAAAAGCACTTTCAAGATCACTAAATTAGTGTTTGCTATGCAGTTTTATTTTAATTATGCTATTGTAATCCTTATACTAGCAAATCCAAATAATAACACAGTGCACAATTAAGTTAATCATTTTGAATTGCTTTTATGCTTAATGTACTGTAGTGTGTCTTTTTCCTTTGTGTGCATACTCAAGATTTTTATCCACTAGTATTCAATAGTTGACTATATGAATGGCAAATTAATCTTTCAACTAGCATGCAATTACATTGCATATCCAATTACCATTCAATTCGCATTGTGTTTATACAGTTTGGTGTTAAATAAAGTAAATGTGAAATGAACAAATTCTGACTTCATTTGCTAAATCAGAAGCATACAGGAATTGAATGCTTTTTTGCAAATCTCCGAGCAATTTGCACATGCCTGGCAATTGTGCAACAGAAAGGAAGATAAAAATCTATGACGCAATCAAGTTCTTGGAAGGATTCAACAAAGGTGGAAATGCCATCCACAAGATGCACCTACTACCTTTGAAAAATTGGATCGAAAACTTATTTTTATATTAAAGTATAAAATGGCAATTTCATGTACTGTACTATATTGCACATACTTTTGCATCAATTGCAATCCTTCACAAACTTTGACAAAACACTGTGGGATATTCCTTCTTTGTAATTATGATATTAATTAACTTCAATTCCATTGGATCATGGAGTTGTTGCAATGACTACACAAAATTCATTAAATCTGCAATATGGAAGTTGAGCAAACTTACATGCTTTCAATTTAAGTTTACCTTAATGACAAGTAATAATTCTCTGAATTCTGCAAAAGAGTGAAAACAGTATAAACAAACACCAGAATATCGCCTTAACATAAAAGAAAGCAGTTATTAAATTAACAGTATCACAACTATAATTTTTCACACATTTATAGGGCAAGAAAATTGTTAACTTTGAAACACACTATATTAGCTGCTGGAATACATGGCTATTTTCAAGCTTTTGCAAGTCAACTGGAACCAAAAATGCACAATTTTTCTACATTAAACTAGGATCAAATATAAATTGAATCTGCTGACACTGACGCAAAGTTAATGTCTCACTAAAAACGTTTGCTTGATGATTACCCAATATCGCATATCTTGCTTCTTTTTCTTAAAAACTCACATCCAATTACAGCACTTATTTTTAGTAAAAATCAGTCAACTTTGAATTTTTGATGCCTGACAAAACATTGGAACATGGGATCACATCTTTTTGGCGTAACCATTTCGGGGAAGACCTTTTTGATGCCACCTATTTTGTTGCCGGTCTTTTTCGGCACAGATCGTGTCGTCGCCAATTCGGTGCTCGTTGACAGTTCAGTTATTTAGGGTTAGGGATCATCAAAAAGCACCAAATTGGTGCCGAAAAGTTGTGGACCCTTGAAACATTAGCAAAAAATTCAAAATAAAGTTAGACTTAAACATCAAGTAACAATAAAAACGTCACCTTAATTTTCTAGTTATTATTGGATATATAGTACATGGGTAAGCAAAGAAGTGTTGAAATTTTGGGATTAATTTATGCCAGATTGGCAAAGATATTGAGCTTTAAAGTATGCAATTTACAAAAGCTTGCCAGCTGTCAAGTGATGTCATTTTCAACCAACAATCATGTACATAAAAGCAGATCTGGTGTAACCAGTGGGTGGTCTATTATACGTGGCATAGAAAACTATTGACGTCGACTTTTAGCATTGACTTGGTTGAACTGCTAGCCAAATTTTGCTAATCAGTGTTGTTGGTTGTAAAAGTTACTACAGGACATAGCAATTATCTGCAATGGCTAGTCGGCTAATGGGTTCCTAGTAACGGTTTGATTAGTGGATTCACCGTAATGGTTAATAACCATACAATAAATTAAAGCTACTCTCAGACTGATGTTAGTTAAAAGACAGTTTTTTACTTCCAAACTTAACACATACACATATAAAAAATACTGCTCTAATCGTGCAAGGTAACAACACTTTATGACTTTATGCTTCTTACTTCACTATAAGAAAAACCCTTTGAAGTTGTCACTGATGGAGGTTTATATTGATATGGAAAAATGAGTGCGGGATATCAATTTCTTCATTTTCTCTGCTACTGCTATTGCTTTAAGCGATGGCAAACTACTTATTCTAATTAATTATTTTTTTCACTAAGAATGTGCATGCAAGTCTATCAAAGTAACAAATAAAACTAAAAACTCGATGGTTCAATAACTTCTAAGCGAAATAAGTTTAATTCTGGTAGCAATTTGACAGTAGCGTAGTAATAAATGACGTCGATGCAGTGCACAGAAATATTGCTAATACTGTAAACTTGTCCTACACAGTGTTTGCATTGAGAAACTGGTGTTTTCCTGCTGTTACTACTATTCAGTAATCAAGACAACTACAAGTTAACATTTTTATTTGCTATTTTGGAAAGGGTTATCATCTAACTTCTTTGAATAGTTTTTATTCGTAAAGGCTTTTATAACAAGTTTACAATTTCTTCACCAATAACACACAAGGTACGGTAACAAGATTTCTTGCCTCATATTTATAACATTTAACAGCTAAATAGCGAATAGTTGACAGTATTGCAAAAAGCATAAGTGGGCAAGTTAATGCAAAACGTTAGCTTCGTTAACCACTAGTCCGTTAACAAACTTCACACCTCTGTTAACGTTAATCCATTATTTTCAGCTTTAATTAATGAAAGTTAATAAAGTCCGTTAATTCGTTTTTTGAGTGTAATTTACATTTCATTTTATTCACTTGCTTCTAGAACACATATTGACGCTGTTGATCTGATTGTAAAATATTAATTGCTATGGTGGTCTTTCTGTGTTTTGGAAGTAACATTTTACTGTCTAGTCTAATTTCAAGATAAAAATAAGCTCAAATGCACTAACAAAGCTGTAATCAGAAAATCTCTGGAAATTGTGAACAGCAATAATTAATAGACCTAAGAGGCTGCAGCTTATTATTTGCCACAAAAAAGAGCTCCTTTCTTTGCTTTCTTCTATAAAACTTGTGCTAATACGCAACAAGTGTTACCAGTGCAAACTGGTTTGTACCGGTACGATGAGTGAATGGTGCAAGATATTAATGATAAAAACCTTGACAGAACTTAACAAAAGTTAATTTAGTCCGTTAACATGAAAAAAGTTTATAAAGGATTAATGAGTTAATGACAAAGTTAGCTTCGTTATTACCAGATTAACAAATTTGTACCCACCTATGGCAAAAATTGACAGAAACCCCACATGCTTTCTGCAGTAACACCGTGACGTGACTGTTGTTCAAAAATGACATCATCACACAATAGAGCTAAATCGCAATTTTGAGTTTTTTCCTGGGCAAGACGACTTTTTTACAATAATAAAGCTTTACATGTTGCTGCTGAATAACTTTTTTGGACAAAGCAATTCAAACTAAAGTAGCAAATTTGCCTTGGCACTTGATCTTTAAAGATACTTTAAAAACAAACAGTTGCTTAAGATTCCATATTCTCATAAGTTGTTCAAGTAAGAATAGGCAGGCTTTTTATACTGAGAATCAAAGCAAGCTTTGTCTTTTGAATTCGGTGCCAAAAAACTTGGGAGCATACACAATATTAAAGTAATACAAAAAGTAGATGGCATGCTAACTCAAAATACAAAGTTTATTTTTTGTTAATAACTGGTAACAAATTTATGTTTGACGTTTAACTAATCAATTAACTTTGTTATAGATGTTGTAAAGAAGTTTTCTTAAGTTGTAAAGAAGTAAAGAAATTTGACTGCGAATAAAATTATAAAGTCTACTAAATATTTTCCTCCTTGAAAAACTTGGGAGTGCCATAGCAATAAGCCAAAAATTTAATCTAATGATAGTAAACAGTGTGCTTATTCTTTTCCATCAAAAACAAAGCTTTTTACCACAAATACAACACTTATAGCAAAATATGAATTCAATCACTATCAATCATTTGAAACTACAAAAATAAAGCTAGCATTTAACTTTTGTTCAAAGCTGAAATTTGTAGATTAACACATGTTTGTCACACTTGCAAACAGAAACTTGTCAGTGTCATCCAAATACAAATTTAAGCCGGTAGTTGTAAAAGTAGCAAATGCTAACTTGAAAAACTTAAAGCTAAACTTATTGTGTTTGCAACATTCTTTGAAAATTTTCTTAGAACTTTTGTAAAGAACGTGGACAGAATCTAAAATGATACCAAAGTATGGTGAATAAACTTTAAGTTGAAACTTGCTGAGTGTGTTTTTATTATTATTTTGAAATGATTTCATTGCAATTAATGCAATCCAGTAAATGGTAGAATCATAAATTACAGTTTTGGCTTCATATAAGTCATGCAAACTATGCATAATAAAACAGGCAACATTTTCAAAGTAAACCATCATTATTACAGCATCATGAACATAAAGATATGAACAGTGATGATGAAACAAACCAATCAATTCTTACAAATCAAGAGCAATGATTGTATGATTTCTCAGCTGGCAATGCAGAATATCAAATCCAAAACAAAATGAGTGTGAACTGAAAACAAACGAACCACAAGCAACTTGATTTAAAATTGAATTTAGATTCAATCTAATGTATTTTTTTAAAAATATTGAAGAGTACCTGGCACACATTGTTGTTTATGATAGTTGTAGTTTCCAACACAATTGTCGACCTAGCAAAAAATGGTTGATATCAAAATGTACCAGTAAAGCATTATGTGTTACATAAAAGATAAAATTTCTAGAAAGGCTTTATTTTACTACAAATTTTATATCCAGTTTTATATTAATTCTCAGCCAAATCTGATTTAACTTAAATCCTTAGCATGTCAAAACCAATCCCAAACCTAATCCAAAAATAAACGCTAATCTAAACCCTGAAGAGCAAATAAAACAGTGCAGATAAATATTCATTTATGTGTTACTTCTCAAACTTAAAATTTTTTTGGGAAATATTTCTTCTCAAATTAACTAAAAATTAGCAGCAAATTAGAATCATTAAATTTTCATTCAAATTTGCATAGACAAAGCAGATGTGTTTATCGATGCAATTTTTATTTCTAAATTTGGTAATTGCAGATTTATATGATTGCATGTTTAAAATTTTAATGATTTTAAAATTGCTGATAATTTTTGTTTCCAAATTTTAGTTGCAGTTTTATATCATTGCATGTTTAAATATGGGTTATTCTTTTCGCCTGAGGAGACCCTTGAGCAAGGTCGAAATGCATCCCGGTAGCTCAATCGCACTGTATATTATAATAATAAATTGTATAGATGAATAACTTATGCTTCTAAATGCTAGCCGTGAAGATGGCCTAAGTTACTGGTTGAAACACGAAAACCTATAGTTTTAGGTTGACAATCATTGAATGAAATTTTAATGATGTCTTCCCAAATTGTTATTACCACACTACCATATGATTTGATGACAATAATTAAGACTTAAAACTATGCAATAATGCACTATGTGATTCAATATTCTGGAACAAGTTTAGACTAAGTTGAAATAGCAATTTTGAATTGATTATCAATAATAGACTACAACCACTTTGATCACAGCACAAACAAACAAACTATTAAGCAAAATCTAAACTACAATTTACAATGGTAGTGTCTAGCGCACTGGTGCCGGTTTCTGACATCACACCGCTACTGCACCGGCAGCCTGTTACATTGCTTTTTTCGCATTGAGTCGACGTAAATATGGCATTTTGACGCAAAACATGCAAAGATGTGGTAGTGTAGTGGTAAGCGCGCTCGCCTGCCAAACCTTTGGTTTCGGTTCAATTTGTGCTGGACACGCTCGGCATATGCAGCGCTAGAGTGCTATGTCACTTCATACTTCTTTTTTCTCTAGAACATTACGATTAGAGTTAGGGTTCAGGCAGTGATGCCAGCTAGAGAAATAGTAAATTGAACTGTTAAAAGAAACGACCAGTGTCACCAGTGCAGCAGCGATTTGATGTTGGAAACTGGGCTGGTGCAGCAGACACTGCCATTTACAATCACATCAAAACAACGTTAATGCTACAAATCATAGAATGCAGAAAACATTGCTTGCATTATTTGTTAGAATATAAGTCAAATTTCATTCAGTTACCATATTAATACTTTGTTTTAGTACCACTTTATGGTCAGGTGGCAGCCTATGAAGCTAGTTTTCTATTAAATGTCACAGTGCAATTGGCAAATAATTAATTGTTTTTATTTTTTAAAATAAGTCAATAATCCAATAACAACAAATGATGCACACAACCAAAACATTGTTTTGTTTGAAGGCCCAAACCACTCTTTGATCATTCTCCATCCTCCTCTGCTGTAAACCCAATGAGCAATGTTACGAACCAAAACATCTCCAACCCAAGAAAGCATTTGTCTTGCCCCAGGAATGCTATCAAAAACACTATCGAGAGCTCTCACAATCAGTCGATAAGCAAAATAAAATAAAGCAACTACTCTGCCCCAGTTCAAGTCGCCTTCTTGGAAGATTTGCATGCAAACTTTCATAAAAATCTCTTTTGTTGAATCTGCAGGAACACTATCAATGATGTTATTGAGCTCCACATTTTGGGAAATTTCATCTCCAATACTTCTTAAAGTAAACGCTATGTCATTTAAACTGTCATCACTAAAACCAAGCCTATGAGCATCTTCTGCATCAGCTTGGCACACTTCACGAATTTTTACTTCATAAGGAGTATTTTGAGCACGTTCTTGTATGAATAAATCCATTAAGATGCGACCTTGCTCCCCAACTTGTCTTTCTTCCTCCCTTACTCTGTTTACAAATGTAGATGATTCTTGTTTGCTGAACTTTCCACTAGAATGACCATCTCTGCTAGTAGAAGGAATATCTTTACCAGTTTTGAAATGAGAACTTTTCCTGTCAGATCTTGAATCATTATTACTTTGTTTACTGGTAGTGGATTGATTTCCAGCATTCAAACTTGTTAAGTTGCTGGGAGTTCTTGAACCATGGGCAGTAGTAGGTCGATGTCCAGCCAGGCTAGTCTTACCAGTACTTCCAACAGGGTGTTTAGTTGCATCTGGTATGTCACCTGCACCTTCTTCTATAGTTTCAGAGTCATGGAACAATGTTTTATCTTTTTGATTTTCAGACATTTTTAATTTGCAGTGTAGCCTAAACTTTTTCAAAGCACTGAATATTATACCAGGTCCAGAGAATTGAAAGTATTAGCAGCTTCGCAGCATCAACTGACATGATTTCAGTTTTTTATTTGACAGTAAAACATATTGCAATAAAATTATCACATATGATTACAATATGTTTTACTGTCAAATAAAAACTTATGTCAATTCATGCTGCAAAGTTGTTATTTTTTACTTTCAATCCTCTAGTATTAAAAATTAACCTTTTTGCCAAAACTTCACTCAATACTATGCCGGTATATACGGTAAGTAATATCTCAAATCTGCAGGTGCCTTACTGTTCAGGCAAGTAGGCTAGGTTATAATATTCTTCTTCAGTTCTTTTTCTACTTTTTGGCATAGGAGGGCACAAGTCCGTTAATTGTAAATCCGTTAATAATGAAGCTAACTTTTTGGTTAACTCGTTAATCCGTTAAAAATAAAAAGTTTTTTCATGTTAACAGACTAAATTAACTTCCCCTAAGTTCTGCTAACGGACTAAATTAACTTCCGTTAAGTTCTGTTAACGTTTTTATCTTAATATCTTGGCACATTCATTCATCGCACTGCTACAAACCAGTTTGCACTGGTAACACTTGTAGCGTATTACCCAAGTTTTATAGAAGAATGCAAAGAAAGGAGCTCTTTTTTGTGACAAATAATAAGCTGCAGCCTCTTAGGTCTATTAATTATCGCTGTTCACAATTTTCAAACATTTTTCAATCATAGCTTCCTTAGTGCATTTGAATTATTTTTATTTTAAAATTATATAAGACTGTAAAATGTAACTTCCAAAACACAAAAAGACCACCATAGCCATAAATATTTCTTTACAATCAGCTCAACAGCGTCAATACGTGTTCTACAGTTCTATAAGCGAGTGAATAAAATGAAATGTAAATTACAAGCAAAATGTTAACGAATTAACGGACTTTATAAACTTCCGTTAATTAAGGCTGAAAATAACGGATTAACGTTAATGGAGGTGTGAAGTTTGTTAACGGACTAGTGGTTAACGAAGCTAACGTTTTGCATTAACTTGCCCACCTATGCTTTTTAGACTATACAGGATGAGCCATAAGTTTCAATACATAGGAGAAATTTGCAAGGTAAAGAAAACTGGAAATATACCACATCAAGAGAAGAACGAAGTGGTCCAAGACGAAGGGCCAAAGATGAAGACACATCAGCTACAATACTTGCTGCGATCATATGAAGTCAAATTTGACAAATATACGAATGCTTATTTCTCCTATGTATTGAAACTTATGGCCCACCCTGTATTATACCGTAGGCTTACAACATGCCAACAATATCCAGTAGGCTATACCTGTATTAGTGTATAATGTACCCCACAGCACAAAGCAACTTTGAAGCAGTCCAGAAGAAGCGCGTAATCATTTGTGAGTTAAGAGAGAATCATTGTCAATAAAAGATTGCGGTTGAACATTGAGTTGCACCCAGGGCCTCAGAGAGAAAATTTTCCAGGGGGTACAAAGATGGATAGCCTACCGAGCACCCAAATCTTATTGGACCCCCAAGCCTTATCGCGGCCCATGCCATAAAATCATTTTTTGTTCGATGGGTGTTGATCTTCATCTAAAAGTGATGGGATAACGATATTCGCATATAGTTAGAACCCATTAAAAACACAACTACACATAAAATTGGTTTAAATCCAGCTAGGAGGTATGGGGGAGCACTGTGACCTCCCCCAGTGGGGTCTGGGGCAGAGCCCCGGAAGCTTTAGCACTTTTTCTGTTTCTCGAGGGTAAAATACAGCATTTGATCAACATCCCAGCACCAAACTTCCTTAAATTGACAAGCAGAAAACATGATATACGATACACAGGCGCGTAGCCAGGATTTGGAAAAGGGGGGGGGGGCTATTTTGAAAGAGTGAGAAAAGTGCAAACGACCTTAACCTGAATTTTCATTGTTCTTGAATCAGTTTCACACGGTTTGTCCGAAAATTCAGACGAAATTTCTCGGAAAGCTCGGATATTCGAAGGTTTTTTCCGCCCAAAATCAGGTGGTCTCCAAAAATAAAAAAAAGGTCTTCGCCGAAATTGAGACTGATTTTTCGGCTAAATTTGGATATTCAAACGTTTGAGGGGGGCTACTTTCAATTTTTCACAAAAAATCGGCCTCAAAAGCATTAAAACCGTGCAATTTTGCATACTTCACAAGCCAATGGGGGGGCTCGAGCCCCCCCCTGGCTATGCTACTAACGATACATGAAACAAAGTACGTGAAGTGGGAAATGATGACATTCAGACATTGACACAATATGATAGGGTACAATATAATGGGTTGAATACTGCATATCCAAATATTTTACTGATAAAAGTTTTAAGAAGTCATCTGCAATAATAGGCTTCACAAACCCAAATACCTATTAAACTCATACAGACAGAGTGAGTTACTTAATGATAGTAGTATAGTACGTCAACTTTGAATTCGTTCTCTGAGGTTGAAATGCTTTTGGATCTCTGGAAATGTGGGGGCCCTCGTACATTGTTATACCGTAGAATTACAGCTCTCAAGTCAGAGAAATGTAACAAAACGTTAATTTTGGTGCAAGTGTATGGTTTTTGATATATTTTCCTTTTTTTTTAATCAAATCAGCCACTATTGGATGCCCTAAAGGCTGCGTAGCAAAAATAGCGACCACTTATCAGTACTGAATAGGCTGACTGATATTTTTGCTGTAGGCGAGTTTGATTACGCTGTTATGGTGCGATACCAAAATTTAACGCGGAAACCTGAGCTCTTCTGGGCCCCCCTGCCCCAAGGCCCGGGTACCATGTACCCCCTGAACCCCTCTCTCGCAGGCCCTGGTTGCACCTCAAAGCCGTACGCCTAAACCAGCTTTATTCAGAATTCCAGTCCGCATCCTATCATCAGCTTACGAGCATGCTGCACAACTACTGAAGTAAACCTAAGAATTAAAACCGCATTGCAAATACTGTTTCGTCATACCTTAACTCAATAAAAACAAGTGACGCATAACGATTTTTACGTCAGGGAGTAAAATTTAAACAAAGAACGGCACTGACCAATCAGCGATGGCTTTTCTCTTTGATCACGAGGTTAAAGCTATCGTGCGTTTTTTTGTCGCCATTGCTAAACTGAATGTAAGGCAGTCGAATCTCTCAAGAACTAAGCATAATTTTTTGATTTCAGCTCAGCTAAACGGCAGATTTTCGCGGCTATGCAGACATGAGGATGTCGGTTTTCAATTTAGTTTTTTTTTGTGCAAACGGGCTCAATTTTGACCATTTAAAGATGAATTTAAAGAAGTTAGCCCATAACCGCAATGCTAAGAGAACGACGGTACTGTACGTGGCTCGGGTTTGTAGTCACGTGACCAAATAAAGATATGTCATTGTCAGAGAGGGCGCTGTTGCAGTGTCAAAGCATAGTCAGAGTGAGTGCACTAGTGAGTAGGAGGAATAAGATTTTTTTTCACATTGCATTTACCCAAGTGCAGTGCAGCACAGCAGCTTAAAACATAAATTTCTGCGACCTGTCGCAAGTTCCACTACTAGCTGGTAGGTGTAGACACAGTGTGCAGTCCAATATCTGATATACGGTTGTGGCAGAAGCCCAAATGCTTAGTTTAGAGCTTACCAGGGCAGGCTAGCTGCCTGGCTGCCTACCTAGATTAAGTGCTAGAAGGATTACCAGTGATGAATGTGCTACAGTAACTGTCTGAGATACTCCAGTGGTAGGTTACCGGTACTGTATCAGGTACGGTATTGCATTGTTAAAGGGGGATGCCACCAAGGACGTCCCTGGAACAGCTCAACCGACTGCAAGATGGAGTTTGGAACAAGGCGTCCCGAAAAGCGTGCACTGTGCTGACTGGCTTACGACAACACTAGCAAGTCTTTGCATCAGCGTAGTAACCGACAGTGGCATAGGAGGTGGGGGGGCACTGGCCCCCCCCGCTTGGTTTAAGGTGTCGAAATTTTGGGCAATTTCATATTTTTTTAAGCAATTTACATTGTTTTGAGCAATTTTGCCCCCGTAAAATGTTCAGAGTGCCCACTTATATCTGACCTTTTTTTTTTTGGAGATCACCTTAAATTGGACAGAAAAAGCGATTGATTTCTCGGGTAAAATTCAATGCATCAAATCATTTTTTGGGAAAAAGTTTGGTGCCCCCCCAAATCATTTTGAGCTCCTGCGTCCATGGTAACCGACAACATTACTCTACTTGCCAGAAATAAAAAGGCGATTGATGGAGAAAACGTTAAGGTCACAGGTAAAACAATGACACGTACTGAACAAAATCACTAGAGCAGAAAGGTAATCACAAAAACCATGCGAAAAAAAAGAATCGAATTAAACTATTTTTTTATTTTAACAAAACTAACCCTAACCTTACCGGTAGCGTTTGTTTTTGAATCTAAGACGACTTGTTTTAGTTTTGTTTGTACATATCAGCTTACTATGGTGGCATAACACGCTAATAAATGCGGCGTATATATATTCATCTTCGAGGATGACTTATCGGTTCTCAGTTACACTGTACTAAATAATGAAGTTAGCCATTGGTGATGTCAAAGTCACTTCGGGAAGATTTCGAATTCAACACCGGTTACAAATTCATAATTGATCAATTTACGAATTCATTATCGTTTACAAATCAATAAAATCAGGGGGTAGGGAAAATGAAATTGATTTTAGCTTATCTTGCTCTTCCACGCGTAGCAAAAATGCTAAACATTTGGGCATGTTATGACTATTATGTTCTGAAATAATGAAAAATTGAAAATATAACTTTCTGGTGTGAAACTCATAAAAAATCAAGTAGTGTAAATCGTGCAAACTACCAGCAATCGTTAAAACAGCATCAATCGTTAAAACAGCTTTATTTTTGTGGCGTACCGTATTTGAAAAGTTGTTAATTTTCTATTAACGATGATTTTCACATTTTTTTATTTTTCTACAATTCTCGTACGCAGTGCAAGAAACAGCATTATTGATAAAACAAAAACAATTTGTTGGTTTATTTTTCATATCATATTTTCCAATCAAATTATCATACTTGCTGTATTACGCCAAAGCGTTTAACGAGTTTGCTGGGCCCATCTTTTCGGCATTGCGCCTGCAGGCAAGACTGCTCTTTTTACAGAAATGCCGCAGAAGTGGTGAGCCATTGGCAGCACTGTGACTAATTTGAACCGCAGACCTCCTGTTCTTGAGGCGAACATGTTACTGCTTGACCAACTGGTAGAGTTGTTAATAATTTTCAATTAACTATAATTTTCAAGTAATTAATTTTCGACACTTCTCGTACTCAGCGTAAAAAAAATTTAACCCCATGAATAATTGAAACAAATAATTAGTTTATTTTTTGTTGCATATTTTGGAATTGTTAATTTTAATTTTCTATTAAGTTTGACATTCACCACATTGTTTTATTTTTCTGCTTTTTTCTTACGAAAAAAAGAGCAATGTTAATCGTAAAAACAAATTGTATTTCCTTTTGTAGCGTAATTTATTGAATCAAATCTTTTTTTATACTCATTGTATAATGCCAAAGTGTGTAACGTGTTTGCATAGCCAATCTCCTGGACATTGTTCCCAGGCAACACTGCTTCTTTTTAAAAAATGTCGAAGTGGTGGCAAACTGTTGAGCAATACTGTGTCCGATTTCAACCATGTACCTCCCGCTCCAGAAATGAACGCATTACCGCTCGATCAACTTACTTGTTAATTTTCTATTAACTATGACTTTCAGATTTTCTATTTTTTGACACTTATTGCATGCAACGCTATGAGAAAAAACAGCATAAATCGTAGAAACAAACAATTAGTTTACTTTCATGGCAGCTTGCATATTGGATTTTTAGAGCTTAATAGATTTGTTCTAAACGATCTTGTGTTAACAGCATCATTATCGCTTACGACCTCTCAGCGTGAAAAAATGCTAAAGATATAACAATGAAATTGCGATTGTTTACTGATGATCGAAATTTATCATACAAGCAAAAAATTATGACCTTAACACAAGTAAAGACTTAGTTTGATTGCATGATCCTCTAAAATAATAAGATCTAAAATTCCGCAATGAAAAAACAGAAAAAAGTTGCTTCGTTTCAAACAACGATATCTAGAAAAGTTCATGGTGAAATTTAACAGGTTTGGTATTGATCAAAGCAAAATCGTGTGCAGAATCACAAAATCATAATCAAATCATGCCCATCGCCTAGTTTAGTTAAAAATTTATTGGAATCTGAAAATCTCAAGTCCCGCAATGTTTTGTGTTTAAAAAAGTACAAGTCTTAAAAATTGACAATTTTCAAACTACAATATCTCAAAAATTTGTGTTCATGGAAACAGAATTTACTGCAGAATCAGAAAATTATAATCAAAACATTTTCTTGTATGAACTTTGTTTGCTGGATTGGTTGAAAGAAGAATACCCAAAATGAAAAACTCGCCAATATTCAAACAAAAAACTCTCAAAAAATCCAAGGTAAAATTTTTTTCTTTTTTTTGATCGAAGCGGAGTTTACCACCCAAGCGGAATATAATAGTCAAAACATGCCAAAATTTCTAGTATTTTTAGCGAGATAGGCTAAAATCACATTCATTTTCCCTACCCCTGATTTTATTGATTCGTAAACGATAATGAATTCGTAAATTCATCGATTATGAATACGTAACCGGTGTTGAATTCGGAATCTTCCTGAAGTAAAGTCATTTTGTTACTTGACTAACTAGAGTAGTTCATGGTGGTAAATCAAATTTTATTGCAGTCTGTAATATCAAATCAAATTGTGATGTATGATCAGTGCCGTCGCCATAGCAAACAAATTGAGGGGGCACAAACATAGACTGAACTTTCACACGTAGAAACTGTTATTTAAGGCTTCAAATTATGCGCTATTTTAAAAAGTTTGTAATCATGTTCGAAAAGAAGTATAAAGCTGGCAGTGTTCATTTGCTTGTTTCCTATGCCATACAATCACTTGAAAAATCTGTCTGCAGAAGTAGATGCGATCAGAAGCGAACCAGAATTCTTGATAAGAGGGAAGGGCTTGAACCAAAAGTAGTTCTTTTACACAAAATTGTCTAAATTAGGCCTCGTGCTGAACAAACTAATGCCACGTGAGCTTATCACAGAGGGGACCTGGGGGCAGAACCTCCAGCTGCTGGGTGACTTATCGACAAAAATAGCGATGGGGCTGAAGGCCCCTTTTCCCTGATTGCATAACTGACTGTGACCAAAAAATTTTTGAGTGTTCTCTGAAAAAACAGAAACAGCTGGTCCTTTAGAAAATGCTTTCACATATTGTTTCACGCCAAAAGCACTAGTGAAATGCTGGTTATGATTTTATAGGCTTACATCCTAATTTTGTGACATATCTGTAAAAGTGCAGTAATAAGACGAATTATTGCATCACAATTATGCACAGCAGTTGATGGCCAATAGTTTTGCAAAAAATTTAGAAAACTTTAAACAACAATTATTTTTTAACGTTATTATTCTTTTTTCCAATATTGCCTGTTGTCTTGTTGCTGGGTCATGCTCCAAAAAAGTATTCCAAGTAAACCAAAAACGAGGGGGTCACAAGGAGTTGTTAGGGGGGTATGCTCCCCCGGTAGCGGCAGCACTGCATATAGTACAGTAATAACCTAATAGTTCAAAAAGCTTCAGAAAACTATGACCTATCAAAGGAACAGCAAATCTTTAGTTAAAATCACTATGTGCAAAGAAAATAAATTACCATATGATTTAGAATAACCAGAATTATTCGCTTGATTATTTTCAGTTTGGCTTTCTTATAGAAAAATTAAAGCTTTATTCTAAAACTGTTAGGTATGCAGAAATGGTTAGTGATAGTTTAATTTTGCGTTTATTGTGGTTGGTAAAGGTTTACTGAATACCGTTTGTGATATGACGAATGGACAAAGAGTCTGAGGAAAGAATGGCCCCGGCCTTACATACTGCTGATCATGAAGCTGCGGGTTCCATCATTAAAAATTTAAAATATTCTTCGAGTTTATCTCCTCATTCTGCTGTACAATCAGAAACTGATGTTTTTCAGCAGGTATGACTTATGCAGCTATATACCTATATACTTATGCAGGTATACCACATACTCGTACATCAAACTTTGGTAAAATATTCAACACAGAACTTACTAACACAAATTTTGGATATAAAAAGGGTGGTTGTAAATTTCTAGTGGCTGCTGGTGCTATGGTAGGTACAGCTTTTTTTTCTTTTGAAACTACATCAAAGTTACTCGATATCAGATAAAGTGTTAAAAAATTGTACTGGCAGTGTTCCCTTTGAAGTACAAAAAAATGCAAAATCTTTTCCAGCATTTTTTTCACAAGTGCAAAAGTTGTAAAAATAATTATTTCAAGATCGTAAAGGATCCAAAACCACATTTAACAGTTATGTGCTTCTGTGATTTAACAATTTGAAAGTAGTAAGTTTCACCACGTAGCAATATCTGGAATGAACATAAATTCCTACGATTTTTCATTGGAAAGTTCACATGTCGAGCCATGGAAATGCAACACATAAGAATCGCAGAATCGTGTGCCAATAAGGTGCAGAAAACGCAAAAATAACTTTATTGCGGTTCAAAAGTTTCTAACAATGTAAAATATGAGAAGCGTGGAAAACTCCCTGATGTTCGTCGTAAAGTTGAGCAGAGTTGGAGTCGGATTTTTTACACTTTTTAGCTGAAGCTAGAACAAAGCCAGATTGTTAATTTTTCAAAAATTTGAGGGCCGGAGAGCATTATTTCTTGTCATTGTCTTTTTTTTTTATAGTAATTTCTGTTATTTGAGCTTTAATTAAAATTTTTTACCCAAGTACTTTGGTCGTAGTCTGTCAGAATGGAGTGTTGTTCTAAGATTTTGGAGATGGTTGGTGAAAGTTTGAAGTGGAGTTAGAGGGAAAAATAAGACACTCTGCTTTTTACTCAAATTAGCAGTCCCTAAGAGTGTGGACCTTTTTTTCAGAGCTTTAGTTGCCGAGCAAAGGAAGAACAGGAATTCTGCAACCAAATTATATTTGCCAAATCAGCATGCTTTTTGCCCTTTGTTTGGTATTGTGCTATAACAAATAAATGCCTGAATGCTATGGTACATTATTCAGGCACAGGGTATTTAAACTTTCCAACTTGGCTACAAATGCCAATTCATGTACTGCACTAAGTTGTTTTTTTTTGTGGAATGGCGGCAGTGTTCCCTCTAACCTTTTTTTGGCTAATTAGCAGATGCCCTAATCTTAAAACAACTATGCCCTAAGCTCAAAAAAGACATTTATGTTTCATAAATTTTGTACTAATTTGGTATTAAAGTACGGTACCTTATTTTTTGGACCATATGGCGCACTTAATATACTGAAAATTTATGAAAATAAAATAAAAGTGCACCTTATATGTGGATAGGGATGGGCATTTCAGAATAGTTGGCTATTCCAGAATTATTCCGAATAGCTAAAACCGAATCCAGAATACCAGACCCTATTTTGGTTTAAACTAACTTAATTTGCTGAAAAAGTAAACAACCAGTCAACCACCACCAACATCCAGAAAAAATTGATTCAACGACTTAATTAAAGCAGCACTTTATAGCAGTGCAAGACATTGAGTGCTTCTAAATGGTCATCACATAGTTGCATTCTTAATCCGCTCACAGTCAAACCTGCACTTGCAAAACACCTTTCAGAAGAAGCTGATGTTACAGGAATGTAAAGATATTTTGAAGCAAGTTGCATTAAATGAGAAAATTGAGAATATGTGGACCACCATTTTATGTGTCAGTCTTTAAAAGGTCAAAAAGTTTGAATTTTAGAGGGCCCCGTTTTGGGGCACTTTTCTTCATATTTGCCTACCCTGAAAATTTCATGTGTCTAGCGCGTGTGGTTAAAAAGTTTGAATTTTTTGCGCCCCCGTTTGGAGGACCTACAATTTTGGTACCTCCAAATTTGTCAAATTTTATTATTTTTTTATATTAACTTACCTTTTAAACTTCATGTGTCTAGCTAAAAAGTTTGGAATTTTGGGGAGAAACTTCATCGTGGCACCCCCAATTTTTGTTAGATTTACTTTATTTTTTAAATGTACCCATTCTAAAAAATTGATTCATTTAGCACAGTGGTTCTCAACCGTTTCACGATCTCGTATCACTTAGGCACCCCGAATTGTCAACGTATACCGCTTCTTGCAGAGCATTTGATTGCTGGTGCTGAGCGGTTACATAAATTGTACAAATTCAAAGTTGCTCGTCAAATCCAAGCTTTTTGCTCCGCAATCACGTATCGCAATGCTGCACGTCACAGCACGCCGACCGTCAAGCATAATTCTTAAATAGGGGGAAAACGTTCTCAAACTTTACTGTTGCATGGGCTAGCATATTTTTTGCCAAAAGGTAGCAACTTCACAAGATTTGCACCCTTCTGCTAGATTTAGCAAGTTGTCCAATTATCCATGCTCTGCTCTGTGGCATTCCCACCCAGTTGCTAGAAGTAGCTCTAATCTCTGTTCATTTTGTCAACATGGTTCATATCTTCATGGCATTTTAGTTAGTAGGCACCTGTGCTTCATAGTTGCTTTGAAGAATGTTTTCATGCTACCCATATACTGTGGAAGAACTTTGCCGCAGTGATCAACTGAGATGAAACTATATTTTACGTACACCGATCACGCTTTCGTTTGGGCATGATGTAGGGTCAATAAAAAAAAAAAATTAACTAAACTTAATAATATTTTCGAAATATTTTGCTTCGTGTAAAAGTCATTATTTGGTTTGTGATGCATAAATTGACACTGCTGTATGTGCATGAAGATCGCGATGTTACGAAACAATCAGAATCGCAGGCTTTCGCAAAATTATTTTATTAGAAACAAAACCAGATAAATAAAATACAAGAAAGCAGTCAATCCATGCTTTTGCTTACAAAAAATGAAAGTGATTTGCGTACCACCTGAAAAGCCTTCCAAGTACCACAGGTTGAGAACCACTGATCTAGCTCCAACGATTTAAAAAATTCAAAATTTTGGAGGACCCAATCGGGGGGAATTGCCCCCACCTGGCACCCCCAATTTCTGTAGCAAAAAAGTTCTCACTGACATCTTCAATCGCCCAGAATTTGAATGCAGTGCGTTTGGCGGTTTAAAAGTAGATAGCGGCAAAAGAAGAAAGAAAGTAAGAAAAAAGATGCAAAAAAAGAAAAATAGTATTCAAATTGGGGTAAACGAACATAACCCAAAGAAAGGTGGTTGATAGTGTGCTAAAAACCACAAACCATTTTTCATCATTATGGATAATTATTGAGATATATCGGTTCTAACTCGTCAAGTTTTTGCTCATTTTTGGCATGTAAAATTTTGATTACGTGGCCGGGGACTCTCAAACTTGATTTGCATAAATCATTTATAAGCATCCACAGGGGTGCACCCAGAAATTTTTAGGGGGGTGAGTGAATTTTTCAAAAAGCAACCATTACCCAGTTGTAGTTAATTTTGTTATAGTCAAACAGGGTTTCGCGGTAATAGTTGCATTGGTACAACATCTGCTTATTCAAAGAGCTTGTAACAACAATTTACCCCTATGGGAGCCGCCCCCAGGCGCCGAGCAATTTTTCAGAAAAAAAGTAGCCATTTTAACGCCATTTGGATGACGTTTTGCACGTTTATAGAGCATTTAGGAAAAGCTAAATTGCTAAAATGGGGGCCTTTCACCCCCAGCCGCTGAGCAATTCTTGCATTTTTTCAGAAAAAAATAGCCATTTGGAAGACGTTTTGAACATTTTTAGAGCAAATAGAAAAAGCTAAATAACTATGATAGAGGCCTCTAGGGGCAAAGGTGCCAGTCACTAGGCAATTCTTGAAATTTTTCAAAAAAAAAAAAGCCATTTTAACGCCATTTGGATGATGTTTTGTACATTTTTAGATCAATTAGAAAAAGTTAAATTACTAAGATGGGGGCCTGGAGGCAAAGCCCCCAGCTGCAGAGCAATACTTGCAATTTTTCATAAAAAATAGCTAGTTGGAAGATGTTTTGGACGTTTTTAGAGCAATTAGGAAAAGCTAAATTACTAAGATGAAGGCCTGGGAGCAAAGCCCCCAGCCACTAGGCAATTTTTCAGGGAAAAAAAGCCATTTTAACACCATTTGGATGATGTTTAGAACGTTTTTAGAGCTATTAGAAAAAACTGAATTACTAAGATGTGGAAAAGCTTGAAAGAATTTATTTTGCTCAAGTCAATCAGCCCACGAACACTTACTGATCAAGTCCAAAACATGTTTAAATGCTGAAAGATCGCAAATTTGGCTTAAATTTTTTAAATCAATACGTTTTTAAATTCAAAAAGCTTGTTAGTGGCACAGAATTTCAAAATAGCTTTCATTAGTGTCGGAGCTGTTATTTCCACTCTTTGAGTTTTGGGTAGTCTTGAAAAAGGCTGTTTTAGATTGAACGATTTCATCCAGCTCTCTTCATGAATCTACGCCGAAATGAAGAAAAACTTAAATGTGATGGTATATAAAGAGGTCGATTACACTGAAATAGACAATGGGTTGTTATTATGATGTATGATGCTGCAAAATCACCAAAAATAGTGTAAGGTCAATGCAAATATATAGGAAAAATCATTTGGAAATGATAGCTCTGACGCAGTTAATAGCTGCATTTAAATTCATAAATATGTTTGCAGAATAAAAATCTCGATGTTTGAATGTAATTTTGTTGTGGTTTTCGTCTTCAAACAGCGGATTTGTTTGCTTTTTTGCAAAGTGCGTTTGGCTGGGTAGGTTTTTTTTACAGAAGGACGACTTTTTTCACTAAAAGGTGTCAGTTTCTTTTTAGTGTCAAGCTCTGTTCTGCACAGAAGTTTATGATTAGGTATAATACCATCCATTATTCAATGGATATAACAAATACACATACCGGTAGTTACACAATATATCCATCTTGTAGTTGAAACACTGTAGAAGCAATATTATAGTTGAAACAAATGCAAAAATCTCAATTGCTTGGTAAATATCTTGCATTATCAAATTACAGCCCTAAAACAACATCTTAAGTGATTAACAACAACTTAAGTGATTACTTAGTGAAAAGTAAATATGGCAAAGTGTTACAAACTGCGTTATATCAACAAAATAATGTTGGTTTTTTAGTTCCAAAAGGGGGGGGTTCGACCCTGGAAACCACCCCTCCATGGGTGCGGTAGAGTTATAGGCGAATTAATAAATTTTCTTCAAGCCAAAAACCACCTTTTTTTAAAAGTTTTTTGTGTCTCAATTCACGATCACGTGACCTCTGATCCCCAGAATTGGCACTAATGACACTTTTATTATTTCTTATGTTAAGTGCAAATTTCAACTTTCTAGGTTTTACCGTTTGCTAGATATAAAGCAGAATCAATCCTCATCTGCCAAAAGTTGCAAACAAAAACAAAGGCACTACACCCTCACGTGAAGTCCCAACTACAGAGCAAATGGCTCACTACATTTTTATGTGAGACTTAACTGCAAACAATTTTTACCAACGTAATTGCGTTGGTTTAGAACCGGTTCCAATTATCCGGTTTATATTTCAATTTGGATTCCAGATAGTTTGGGATTCGGATCCTTCTGGGTTTGGTATTCTGAACTACCCATCCCTATATGTGATCGGGTTGTACTCTTTTTTTTCTTTGCCATTTAATTCAGAGCTAGAAGTTTTTTACAGTTTTAGAGCTTATTAAGTTGGATGATTTTAAGTTGGTTGTAATTAAACGAGGACTAAAGGCAAAATCAATGGGGGTATCTAAAATTAGGCCAATTGCATAGGACGAGATTAGCGTTGACTCCATTCTTTTTGGCCCAGCCATTCTAGAGATATTCTACTTTGTGACTCTTGTGTTATAAATTTTAATAATTTTTATTGGCAATCCTGTTGTTGATAAGCATTAGCATGTTAGTGATGACTTCCCAGTTCCATCTTAAAGCAACGATTAGGCTACTGCAATGGGTCTGCGCACTAATCAGTTTGATCTTGTCAGCAGAATAGATCTGAGCTGGAAAAAAAGTAGACTGTACGATAGCCTAGGTAGCAAACATCTAAGAACAAGCAAAAGTAAGGTTAATAGAGTTATTTGAGTAGGCTAGTAGGCCATTGTTTTCAACTTGGATGGAAAAGTTTATTCTAGGGTCACAAAATCAGGTATGAGTTTGTACTGTGTAGGCTAGTAATATAAACCTTATTGCTAGACCAGGCTAGGATTTGGACTGACATGTAACCACCAGCTTAATTGCTACTGAAATTGCTAGGCTACCAAGCAGTCTGCTCTGTTTATCACCTCGGATCTGTTGTGTTGATAAAGATCAAACTGATTTGTGCCTAACAAAACGACTCAATGCGGTAGCCTAATTGTTGCTTGAGCTTAGAACTGGTAAGGCGTTCCTAAGATGGTAATGCTTATCAACGGCAGAGTTGCCAATAAAAATTATTAAAATTAAAAACATTAGAGTCACCCATATCATGTTTAAAGTAGAATATCTTTGCAACGGATGGGTCAAAAAGAATGGAGTCAACGCTGATCTAGTCTAATACGATTGGCCTAACTTTAGGTACCCCCATTAATTTTGCCTTTAGTCAATTTTAAGTAAGGAAATGCAGCAATGAAGGTCATTTATTGATACTGCACCTCATTGTCCGAAAAAATACAATATAGGCCTATACAAGGGTTACCATGTTTGCGAAAGCAAAATGTGACACAGTGCATGGCTATTTTTCATGAGACCAAATATATGCTTTACCACATTTTGTCACATCAAAATTTGACCTATAAAATTGGCAATGCAACACGCAAGAAGTTTCTACCAGTGACATTACATACAAATGAAATTGCTTACCCAGGAAATGTAACCACGGACCGTCACTGAAAAATACTCAGCTTCAGAGTGAAAAATAATAATGAAAATTAGGGTGTGTCAAGAAAGGAAAGAATTTGCAATGTTTTTTTGATTACAGATGTGTGTTTAAATCACCATTACCTTTGCACACGACAGATATACAGGTTCCTGATTGGCATACTAAGCATTCTGCCTCATAATGAATCCTGCCTTTTTTAAAACATGGATGATTTTCTGGAATCTTGTTTGTGAATGTGCGCTTTTGTTTGGCCATTTGGAATGATATCTTATTAACAATAATACAACCCAACAAAATATGCATAATCTAAATTGGCAGCCTTGAAACTAACGAAGCAATTTACCACCAGACTCACTGGACCAATCACTAATTAGACTAACTAACTAACTAGCTATCCTATTAATTAAGTCCAAAAGTCGGTATATATTAATGACATCCCGCATGGTTGCTAAATAATGAAGATGCTATGTTACAATACGCAATTCCAAAGGCCTACTGTAGAGTGTGTAAATGCACTAATAATGAGGGATTAACGATGCACACCAATTTATAAGCAAAATTATTCTAGCCAAGAAGCAGCATAGACTACTCCAAATGACTTTCTTGTTTTTGGAAGACATAGTTTAAAATTAAATGTGATTTACAGGGTTATAAAATTTCGGACATTTAAGCATTTTTTAAAATTCATTTTGGATGCAAAATTTAACCCTAAATACTGGACATGTCTGGAATTTTTCGGATGGTATGGCAGTCCTAGCCTACTCCAAATGTCATATTTCCACAAATTTGGTGAATTTTCTCAGGCTATGTCTACCATACTGCCAAAAAATATTTGCCCTTGTTTCAACAAATTGCTGAATCATCGAAAAAAAATTGGCTTAGTGGGAACACTGACTAGCGATTTTACTTTCACCAGGCCAAAGCTGCAGCATTTTGCAGAGACATTAGCACGTTTATGTACCTTTCCCAGCACTTACTTAGAAGGCCAAAACTTACATGGAACTCTGTACACCAGTAGTCCTACTAGCTTTGGGATTTAAAGCTGAACAATGTAGTTTTATGTGCTAGGAGTGATTTACAACATGGTCGTTTGTTTCTGCTTTTAAGCCAGCTTTGATAGATTACATGTATATATTTGATATATGCAGAAATATGTTTACAATCTTTTTTTGATATGCTGGTAAATATGCAAAAAATGCATGCAATTAAAATAAGACATATGAGTGATTGATAAAATACAAGTAATTGATAAAAGCCATCTTAAATGTTATGCTATTCAACATAGGCTATATATAAGTCATTTATTAATTCTTCAGTTCAATCCTATTTTGGTACCAGTATGTCGTATTTGAAGACTGTAGGCTAACAATTTTGTTGCATGGAAAATAGTCTTTTGCAATATGCCAGTTGGTCGAGCGGTAACGCGTTCGTCTCTGGAGCGGAAGGTCTGAGGTTCAAATCTTGGGCCGGTCAAATCGGACACAGTGTTGCCAACGGCTCGCCACCACTGCGACATTTTTTCGAAAGGAGCTGTGTTGCCTGGGCGCAATGACGCGGAGATGGGTACCGCCAACTAGTTACACACTTCGGCGTAATCCAGCGAGTATAATGAAAGATTTGATTTGATTGATTTGAAAAAAGCAGGCATTGCTTATTTTTGTTTTTCAGTATAATGGAGTGCTATCAAGTCGCAAAGATTGTGATGATGCAAAAAGTAATGAATACTTTGATTCAATGAAATTTGAAGCTTCAAATCTGCATATTGGGAGCAGTGGCGACTTTGGAATAATGTCACCATATTTGCAAGGTAGGTAATGTTGATTATAGATTCAAGAATTGTTTTGGATTAATTTGACCCTATTTTCATTGAAAAGAGTAGGCTAGCGAAAACTCTCCCTTGTAATTTTTGTGATATTGGCAATAAGAAAAAATCTTTTTACTTTAAACCAGCTTAAGTTTCATTCAAATTTATTTACAAATAACCCATAAAAACTTCACAGCAAGTTAATGGGCTGGCTCCAATGTAAGGTTACTCTTTTTTTTCGCAAGAACCAGTAAATTTTGAATTTAGGATGGTTGTAGGCCAACTTAAGGTTTTACTAATTTCAGCCTCATTTGTTGTTAGTGGAATAAAGTGATAGAAATCCATTAATTGCATGGTAAAAGTTGCCTTTCTGTATAGGTCATGATTACAGTTGAGACAAATCAAAAATTGCAATACAAAAATGTTAAGAAACTCTAATAATTATAAATGCGTTGTACTAGCCAGTGATCTTAATCATTTTTTTCAAGCTGAGGCTGGTGTTGTTGGTTAATTTCAAGCAAAAATGAATCGCTTGTTTTTATAAAATAGTTCTTTTTTTTTTAATTGTATTGTTTGTGGTTTGCTTGTTGTGGTCACTTGTTATGTACCGGTACTCTAAAAATTGATACCGTAGTCAATGAGATGAGAAATTCTCTAAATTTAAGATTTGTTAAAGTTTGTGCATTTTTGGCCGATATTTGATAAGGTTAATCAGTACGGTAATGCTGCTTTAATAGCCTTTCCTATTATGTGGAGTAGACCTTGTTACTTTGTTTTATAAGTCTTTGACACTATTTCAGTTTTTCCTCTTTAAGGTTTGGTTAGTCAGCGTGTGCCCAATAACAGTTCTGATTTGCTGATGAAAATCAGCTTAATTAGGTAGGTACATAGCACTATTTTCTCTATGAGGCATAACTTATAACACCGACTAAAGTACTCAAACTTGGATTTTTAACTTTTATAGAAAAGCTTATATCATCGCTAATATGCAAAACTGTTGTAAGTCCAAATTTTACTAAAATGCTTTTTTTTCAATTTTATTCGATTGTAAAGAATCTCTACAAAATGAGCTGGGTTTCGTGGCTCTATCTCACTTAGTTAATTTCATTGAACAGTCGTTGTACACTTGAGTTTTTCAAAACTGTTGTATGTCCCACTTACGACAGTTTTGCGAAATACAAATAAAGTTTTAGAGGGTTTACGACTGTTTAGGTTAAAATAAATAAGCAAATAATGATGATTATCTAAAAGTAAAATGTTTTTCTCACTGTGATTTTGAACAAAAGAAAAACATGTTTCTTAAAAAAGTATTAACCAACTTGGTAAAAAAATGGTGTTAAATATTCTACTTTTAGCTTTTTGAAAGCTGTGGATTAATTGACCAAATTTTCCAAATTGGCAGGTGTAGTACCATTTACTCTGTGCCATTTTTTACATATTTTCTTAGCCAGACCACTTTTTTGCTTATCGTAAGCTGTATTATACGATTAAGGCTCAGTCTACGCTGTGCAAAACATCGTGAGTGTACAAGCGTACGGTAACCTTAGTTTACTTGAACCAACTGGCTGCTTTACGCTGGTAAGGCAGTAAACTTCTTTTAAAAATAACCTAAGGATAAGTTTGTACGCTCACGATTTTACACCAAGGGTAGACACTATACCTAGCAGAATAATCAAGCTAAAATTAAGTTAGTTTTCCAAAAAAATTGCAAACATTTCCTGGCTGTGGGGTCCTAGGTTTCATTGCAAGACATTTGTTTTTTGTTGTTTCGGTTTGCTGGAAGCAGAGTCTTCAGACTACGACGATTGAAGGCGGAGCTCATAGATTTCAGAGCTGGCTCACCTATAGATACTCAGCACAATCATTTTTGTCATCACAAAATTTGCTTTCGAACCCCAGTTCCCACCCTTGAGTAACCTGCTGGCTACTTCTAATTTAGTTTAATTTTAATCATCAAATGCAAATCGATTGAAGGCATGAACATACACAAAGCAATGTTAAAATTGAGTGTGTATGGAATACTCGTTGCTAATAGTGATTACTGTACTTGCTGTAATGATTCAATGGCTAAAAGTGTTAGTCAAATCCAATATTTGATGGTTTTGTACGTTATTAATGCATAAATATCTTAGAACTTTTTTCTCTTAATTTCAATATTGTGTATAAGCAATTTTGGACTTCAACCCTAGTACCAATACACATAAAAGTGTCTTATGTCAAAAACCACTTAAGTAGAAAAAAGAAGAACTGTCGTAACTTCATGATTCCATTATAAATTTTAGTAAAGTTTACCCCTAAAATTTGTCAGATTTCTCTAAAACTTTATTAGAGACTTCTCGAGCTGAGTGGTCAACCCCAAATCAACTACAGAAGTATTTTTGCTTAGAATTGCACAAGGTGGAAAAAGAACAAAACTTAAAATGCATTTTTCTCAAAATCATGACTTTGGACATACGACAGTTTCGCAAATTATCAGCGATATGTTGATGGGCCATGCTGACTTTTTTGCAGCCCCAAGTTATTAATATTTTTTGGTTGGTGAGTGAGGCTTTTGATGACGGTCATATGAATTCTTTTGCAGTCATATGAATTCATAGAACAATTTTTGTTTTAGATACCACAGCAAGCAAGATCAACTCTATGCGATTACATGCTGGAAGTGGTGACACATCAAGGCAAATCAGTAAAGATAGCAAAAAAAACAAAGCTGAAGAAACTTCCACTGTAAACTATCAAGAATCTTCTAGTTTGAAAAAACCTGCCACAATGTCATCTATATTATCTTCTGTTGATACTGCCAAAACTACTACAACTACTAGTATTTCTAACAGTGCAAATGCTACTGATTCCATTGACTGCTTTACAGCTAGGGTCGGTATGGACGATAATTCATCTGTTACTCTATCATCAAAACATGATAGCTGGACTTCTGCTTCCATGCTTGAAGCTGGCTCTATTACGCCAAAAATTTTGGAAGGCAAACTAACATCTACAGCTTGTCCTGCTTTGCTTGTTAATGTTGACAAGCATGAAAGTGTAAACCCACAGATTATTCATACAACGTCCATCACTACCTCTGCATTAGCCATTTCTAACTTGCACAAGCCTGAACACGAAAAAGACACCGACTTAGCTTATGACAATGGTAGGACTCAGCAACATAACAATAGTTACTTAAAGCATTCTATTGCCACGTTTTCTAATTCATCATGCTTTTTAAATGAACGAACTAAGCAAACAACTGCAAGCTTAATTTCTAAACCTCAAGATACCAGCTCAGCAATACCTAAGTCTAACAAAAATGGTTTTAAAAGTTACTTGGAAAAATCCGAGAGTAGTAGACGAGAACAGTATATCCCTGTAACAAACAATTCAGACGTGACTTTAAGCATAACATCCACAGTTTCAGTTACTACTAAACGTGCATTTAATTCACTAACACTTTCTGTGAGTTCCAATTCTGAAGTTCATATGAATGAAAAACGAGAAAAATACTTGGCAAATCGTTCATGTGACCCTTGTGCAGAAACCGCTTTTAGTACCTTTTCTAGCCCATATTTGTATTCACAAAATGCTGATGATCCATCCATAAGTGATTCTGATGTTGTGAAAACCATTGCTCATGTAACAGATAGCAGTAGCAACAATGAACGAGGTGTTTCAAAATCCACTGCAAACGTTTCAGCTAATAATGTTTCAAACGAAAATACATTTACCTTTTCAGTAGACTTAAGTACATCATCAAATTCTTCACAAGCTTGTATTTCATCAGTCACGCAAACTACACCTATGTATCACCATCGAAATTCTATATCTGCGACGGGTATCTGTATTCAGAAAAATGAATCTTGTGACAATCTGGACAGAAAACCTGTGTTAGAAACAAAACCTGCATCAAGTTTGTCATTGCAAAATGTACCTAATCTGCAGCATTTAGCTCATGGTTTAGTTAGTGGTTCTCAGTGGGATCAACTGCCAGCAAATGTTACTAATACTTTACAAGAGTTAGCGGCTTCATTGGCTCGATCTAAAGAATCTAAAATTGAAGCTACTGATACTCAACTGCATCAATGTTCTAAGGATAGTCAATTTAAGTTATCAAAATCTCAATTTGTCAATAGCCCGCATGGAAACTGTTACAATTTTACTCTGTCAAATAGAATTGATGTTGAAACACAGCAGAAATCTCAGCATTTGGACTCAGTCAAGCACAATTCATTGCTAGACAATAGAATTTTGTCTCTTCAGTTACGATTAAATAAACTGCGTTCAGCTGGTGTTTCACATCATTGTCAAAATCACCTTTCATCTTGGAAATCAAGTAATACTCGACAAGCTCAAACTGATAAACATTCCAGTGGAGTATCCAGGCACACTCTGCTAAAAAATGGAGAACTTACAAAAAATTTTTCTGAGTCGCATTCAAAACTAGATTTGGACCACCCACATTTGGATCATACGTTAAGAAAAACAAAACCTCATTTGGATTATTCAACAGCTGCAAGAGACAAACTTGGTAAAAATATGTTTTCATTATTTTCTATTCAAAGAAAGTTTTGAATAGCTACCGAGTGGACTTTACTAAGAATTAGTAGTTTTAGAGCTAGCCATTCTTTGGATTGGAACAGTACACACTAGTGTCCGTTAGGCGTTAATTATAGAACGTTTTTTATTCTCTTCAATTCTTAAAAAATGCAGTTAAGAGAGGTTAAATAATGACTTACAACAAAGTCAATCTCGTACCTTTCTTGTCAGAAGGTTTTCAGAAGGAACCCTTGTTGACAAGACAACCTTTGAATGATTTGAAATAAGTTGGGCAGGGTTTTTTAACACCAGCGTACCGTACATTCCTCAGATCCTGCTTACCACATTTCAAATCAGACAGATTGTCATAAAGTTCTAGTTTGTTTATTGACGCCACTAAATAAACAAACTAAAAACAGATAAAACAAAGTATGTATAGTGTTATTATTAATGAAGAAAGCAGCGCCTGAGTGACAGCGAAGGGACCGTAAGGTCTTCGAGTCTGCAGCCACTCTAGGAAGCCATAATAAAAATAAAGCATCAAGATTTCTGTCTGAAAAACTTCTGATGAGCATGGTATGAGATTGACTTAGCTGAGAGTTGTACTGATATTTAAATTATACAGTAATCTTCTCAAAATCGTTCAGGTAAACCAATCCCGTGAAATTTATAATTACTAGTCTGTTTCATTGTTAGGTTCATTAGGAGATGCATCTGATCGTAGAATATTATTCTGGATTTAAAGAAATACATTAACGGTAAAAATCAACTGATATCCAACAAACCAAAATTGCTTGCATATTAGTGTTATTGATTTTTTTGCCATTTTCTGATTGAGCCCAATACTATTTAGGAGTACTTAAGAAGGAATTAAATGATACAAGAAAGCGAGTTGATCCTTATTTAACTGAGAGTAGCTCAGATGATGACGATACGTCTGGCTTTTGGAACAAAACACCCATTTCCTCCGATTTTGTTAATTTTGGACGTCCCCATCCAATGTAAGTTGTTCAAGTTGTTCTTGCGCCCAAACACTCTTCATATAGGGATTTTTAAATTAGCTTATTAAGCTCGATTTAAAATTTGTTTCTGATGAAGGAGACAAAGTTGTTAGGTTTGCTACACTGACTTATGCAAACAACTGTATATGCCATTCTATTTTATACCAGTTGCTAAGGGACGAAGGATACTGTAATCTGTCCTAAATTGATTGGTAGAGTTACAAGATGTACTTTTACACGCATATTCATGAAATTTTGATTATTGAAAAATAAATGCTCCCAAACAATATTGCTACCGTATTATGTAAGTTACTATTACAGGCTTGGTGTTCAGTGTTTTGTGTCTAAACGCAGTGACTGCTTCTGTTTAAACGCTTTTCATTGCCGACCAGATTGAATAGTTTTAGCTCGATCGTCACTAAAACGACAAACCGACGTCATATTACTGTCTTTCCTGTGTTCATGTTAATATCAATATCTAATGGTGACTTTTACTATGCTGGTTAATAGGTAACTTATAAACTCCCGTGTCATTTTGTCGCGACCTCGGCTTTTGGTTCTTATTTACAGCAAAAAATTGCTGAATATCTTCATAAAGTTACCTGCATTTTATCGGAAAGCAAAATTACTGACTGAGTTGGGAAAGACTGCAACCCAATAAATGTGGGTTGCTGTTTGTTATGAAGCAGTTCAAACCTATACTGCAATGACCTAACAAACGCATTGCTTTTCAAGCATGTACGTCCGAACCTTAACGCTGACAATTAGCGTATCGTGTTTTATTGCGAAACCGTTGCTGTACAATACGTGGTGTGACTTACATTGAGGTTAAGCACAATTGATCTTGAGTAGACATTCAAAAAGAATGATGCAAAAGCTCTTCATACTGTCGAAATACGTTCAGTAGTGACGATTTGCATATTGATGCTGGCTAAGATAGGACGCCACCGTAACAGTATGCCCCAGTTTGCTGCAATTCAAGTTGCGAGACTTGGTGTAAGAAGGAGTACGCTCTTTGAAATCCAAAATTGGTGGAACTTGATAGGGTTCTTGTACGGCTGGTACGAGTATATTGCAAGCAAAAAGTGCGGATTGTTGGGATGCTGCGCTTTGGGCTGCCATTTAGTGTGATTGTTTAATTCTGTTTAATTGCCAAGTATCTGTTTTTGATTGCTGAATGCGTGTGCTTGATCAGTTTACGTGTTTCTAATGATAGTGACCGAACTGCTGCGTGGACTTGGGCACGGGAGCGACTTTCGATTGCGCAAAGATGGTCTTGGTTAGATGCTCAGGTTACGGGCTTAGAATTCAAGATAAAACAGCATCGAGACTTGCACAGACAGCTTCGTGAAGCAAAAGTATGTATTATTCATACAATCAATTCATGTAGCTTGAATAAACAACCTTTGCCAGAATTGGAAAATGACCAAGCGGCAATTGTTAATTAGGATTATTTAGTATACTGGTACTGATGAAAAATTGTCAATTTTGTGAGACATTTACTTAGTGTTGTGCTATTGTAGTAATCTATTTCACTTTTGCTTAAAATGTCAATTTTTACGTGCACTAATGAACAGTTTTCCTCAGAGTAGAAAGAACTTTTTCTTTAGGCGCCCTTACAAGCTACAAACATCACCCAAACAATCAATTCCGAACGGCTTTAGTACCGTTACGCTTGGCCATATTTACGTATTTTACGGTATTGAGAAAATTTAGGTGAATAGGAGATTTTGGTCGAAATATTGCCGTTGGCATGATTTTGGACTAGAATGTTTTTGGTCCATATTTAGCTATCTAGCTCACTAAGCTTTAAAAACTTCGCGGTTCTTTTCCAGTCATTTCCAATTTTGACACTTGCAAAATATTCGTTTGCTCAATAAATCCGAAATCTACCTTATCGCTACCTTGGGATGACTTGCAGTTTACTGTTCAACACGTTTGTAATAGGATTTTGTCTGCAATTAGTTTTGTCACCCAAAACCAAGCTTTTAAAGTAGCCTAGTGATAATCTTTTATTTGGCAGGGCGAAATCAAATTGGGCAAACATAACCAGAACGACTCCTTACCCCAGCCATCAAACACGCAACAGGTTTGTACCAAATTAATGACAGAAAATGCTGAACATTAGTCACAGCACAAATGTTAGTGATGCGTCAGCAGGCGATTACGTCATACCGACACGCAGCATTCAAATTTCAGCGGTTTAACTATGAGGCTGTGCAACGCTCGGTACAGACAGGAAAGAGTTCTGCAAAGTACTGTACTGGTAAAATCCGTTCAGGCTATACTCACTGCGAGCGTGTTGTATTTAATGCTGAGCATGCGTTTTTCGTTGTACATTTATCGAGAATAAATCCACAATTTCTATTATTTTTGAGTACAATCTGTTTTCTAAACGTAGTAAATCTTTTTTTCTAGCCATGCTGTTTCAACTGTGCAGTTAAAACAATAGTGCTCTTATACCGTTTATAATCACATCCAAACAGTAATTGTAATTGAAAGGAAAGCAAAATGGCTAAATTATGTTTTGTCCAGCAATATCAGAAACATGGACGTTTAATCAGCTTTGAAGCTTTTACCTTTCTGTTTTCCACTAACAGTGATTATGCCTATTTTCTATTTCGTTTCAACTCTATGGTTACTAATCTAGATTGAAAATTTAGAAAAGATTTTTTTTTATCGGAATATTTGCAAGTAAGTTTTGCTCCTGGCAACAAACATATCCACCATGATCTTTTTCAAAACGTTTTTGCTGTGATTATGATTTCATGGTTTTGCGTAGCGGAAAACTTTCATACTGATTGATTGTATTACCATTCACCAAGTAAGGAGAAAATACCTGTCTAATTCGCTCAATAACAATTTTCATATGTTCGCGTTTGCCTTGATCTAATAAGCAAACAAAGGGTTTACAAAATCTTTGTCCTACTTTCGCTTAAAAATTCGAACAGAAGTATATGATATGGATTGTGGGACAGCGATATGCCGAACCACAGTTGCAAATTAATCAAACACAATTTGCCGAACCACAGTTGCTCACTATGTACAAGAACCAAGCACCCTGCGTCCGTTTGTAACCACACCAATGCTGAGCACCATTTTTGAGGAGTATTTTTGCAAGTTTTTCTTCAGGCAAGGCTGCCACAACGGTTAGACTCCATGGCTTCACGGAAAACAAGGGTTAACTGTTCTTCCCAAGCACACAATGCGTTTCCAGTTCGGTTATCGTAGTGGGAGTTCGGAACCTTTCGATCACCGACCCAGATCTTTACCGTTAATATCTTGGAAGCCTATAATATTATTTCAAAGGTTACCACCAACGAAAGAATCCCTGCAACTGGAACTTCAGACAAAACAGATTCATTTCATAATGTTGAGGAAAGCAAACCGTTAAGGTAGGATCTGTGGGAGCATATTGATGAGATGCGTCCGCGGCGCGCATAAGCAAGTGCATGGTATGAAAAACAGCAATTAGATTTAGAAACCAGTGAAACTATTATCTGCCTTCCACAAGATGAATTTTGAAAATATCTTGTTATGCAAATATGGGTCCACGTCAACTGACAGCGAACCAACTGTCCGCCAACTAACTTTTATGTTGGCGGTCAGTTGACTTAGGTTTGTGCAAACATAAACCAATGCGATTGAAATCAAAAGGTTAAATGATTGCCTCAAAATCAACCATTTTGGAGTAACATAAAGTTTTGTATGTGGCATGTTAATGTTAGCTTGGTTGATGTGCAAATTTTGTATTCTGTTTGTTGTCTTATGCCATTTGTTGAACCCGAGCGAAGTAGAAAGAGATGGTAAAGAATGTAAAACTTGCTACAAAAGAAACGCCCGACTGTTTGCTCTATTTTATTGACCGTCAAGCTTGATTAATTTCTCTCAATCGAAGCTATTACGCGCGCTTTTAATGAACTGATGAATGCTGCGAATTTGCTACGTTATCGCGCATCTGCTGAGCCTATTGTCAGAGCAGAGCACTTTTCAGCGATTTTTCGACACACCTGTAATAGAGAATTTCAAAGTCTTGTCTATATTGTGCTTAAATTTTGAGTTCGCTCAGGCTCACGTTTTGTTTATTTTATATAATTTGAAGTTTTCCGAAGTTCAGCTAGTCGCTTAGCTTGGACGATGCTTGGCTTGAGCTCGAAAATGGTTTAGCGTGAGGTTCATTAGCTTTACTTGTCTGCTCTTTGGCTTCATGTTAAATTTATGGCAAAAATGTCGAATTTGGCGTGCGGTTGGTAAAAATGTCGAGTAGTGTAGACACTTAAAGAGTTTCGCGCTACAAACGCACAAAAAAACTTGCACATAGTGCAGACGGAAATTTAGCAATGTTGTTTGATTTGCAAGTCTGTGCTTGCGCTGCTTTGGCAGTTTGGTCCTGTACTGCTGAAAGCTGATAACAAAGCTGCTAATACACTAGTTGGGATATTTAGGGTGTGACAGTTTTGTTTTTTTCTACTTAGCGTTTGCAAATCAGATGATGCTCCTGATGATCAGTCAACTTGTGCTCGAATACGTCCGCTTCTACGCAGGTTGCCACATCGTCGAATATTGCGTTCTTTTGACGTCACTACACTTTCAGATAAGGTAATTAACACGCTTGATCAATCATGAGTGAAATCGTGCTCGTTCATACAATACTGTGTCTATAAATAGCTGAGCAATTTAGCTGGACTGACGAATCAGCGAAAGTGTTTGTAAATGTGGTTCTATGCAGTTGATAAATGTGTATTATACAGTATTCTTCATGATATGATGAATGGTTTTAGTTTAAAAAATCCTCTGTCACAATGCTTATTTCCATATCGTGAATTTGTGCTAAGGATTTGCGATTGTGGCTAGTCTATCCTTCTGGAATGATACTGTTAGTCGCAACAATTCGCTTAGGATATGTTTTTGAAAATTGGCAAATTCCGTTTCACGCTTAGTTTTTGTTTTAATTTCGTATCTTAAATTCAGAATGCTGTTTGACCTGCCACATCAAAACGATTGCCCTATACCGCGGCGCATACCTACACGTTTTGTTTGCATAGCTAGTTTAAAACAAATTTAAAGCGATAAATTGCAAAGGAGTTAAAAAAGCACTTTTATAAGTAGAACCTTGCATGCTGTGAGATCGGTTATACGAGGGGAGGGTTAAAGCTTGTGAGTTTTCCATAAATTTGATTATCAAATCAAGTTTTATTTTTGCCGTTCTTTTTCTGGTTGGTATATTGTTCTTTTAAAAACAATCCAAGGTTGGTATCGTGCTTCAAGTAGCTATTTCAGCAGAATATAAAAGCATTCGATTCTGGTTCGTTTTTAGAAACTCAAACCACCGTCGGTTTATAGCAACAACATAATCGTAAGATCTGAACAGGCCAAAGTCACCCCTTACCACAGAGCGGATGGAAGGTCACGTGGTATCGTGTACTCGTCCATGCGTAACAGGGCGGCCATGCATGACCATTCCTATCACAAAATTCTTTCCACATCCGAAGGTAATTCGAAAAAACTACGTTGTAGCTTCTAACCTTTGATTTCAACTTAGCCCGCAATCCTCACGGAAAAGCAGGCGATGAAAAAAGATTTAAACTTGGTAGCTTTGATTACGCAGTCTTGTTTTAGAATTTTTTAATTCATTTTCGCTATGTTTAATTTGACACAGGTACGGTTTCCATAGCTAAGGAGCATTGCAGTAGCAGAAACGGAGCAGAGATAGAATTTTACTAGCAACGCCATAAACCACACCATGCCACTATATAGGGTTGTAAATTTGTTAGCATTATAGTAATTATCTTTTTTTGCTTTGATGAATCATTGACTCGTTTTCCGTTTCGCCAGCAATGATTTGAGAAACTATCAGTCTGTAGCTGAACGTTGAAAAGGTTTTGTTATTAAATAGGTAGTGACTATTTCACCGAAAATTTTCAACTTAGAGAGAATAAAACGAGAATGAGAAATATTCATCCGCGCTTTTTTCATTTGCTTTTTTAGGGGTTAAGATTAGGGTTTAGGTTAGGGTTTGGGTTAGGGTTCAATTTGGGAGTAGTTTTAGACTAAGCATTTGAGTTTGTGTTATATTTGAGTCAGAATTAATAAAAAAGTAGATAAAAATTTCCGGTGAAATAAAGCCTTCCTATTAAATATTACAACGTTCGACATTAAAATGTTACGTTAGTTGTTCGTGGCATATTTTTCAATTAATTAGCCTGTGGTTAAAAGCCTTAAAATGTGAAAATGTTTTAGTGCATGTTAGAGGACTATTCAATTCTTCTTTTTTTTTGCATTGTCTTTCAAAATTACATTGTACCCCCTAAACATTATCGATTATTGATCCCTCAAATAGATGTTTTTGCTTTTTATTGCAAATGCCAAAGTCGAGTCTAGCAGAAGAAACTGTTTATAAACTGTATAACCACCTTTTTCCGTTCAGATATTCCTATTTCAACGCGCTTAAGCGGACATCTGTTGACCAGCAACAAGCAGTTCGCTGCGAAGTTACGAAGATCGGAACGTCGCTCTGAGAAAAAGTAATATATCCTTGTATGTTTCTTTTGCTTTTAAAGGGCATTCTAGTTGAAAGTTTTTTGTTCGTTTTCTCTCAAAAAATTGTGACAGATATGAAGACTAACCTCGCCAAATTTGAGCTTTCTACTACCTTCTGTTCCAAAGACAAAACAGATTAGATTTCCCCGTAGAAAGGCGTTTTCCCTTTAGAAGTTTTGCCAGGGTTACCAGTCAGAAACAAAATTTCAAAAAGGTCTGCCATTTCCTAATTTAAGCAACAAAAACAAATATGGAGTAATGCTTGTTTTTTGTTTTTTTTATCTAGGCAAAAAATTATTCAAAATCAGTAACTACCAAAGCTAACTTTGCAAATGCACTACTTGTTTTGCGGCAGAGTTGTTGTGAAGACAAGTAAGGAGCCAGAATTGTAAATTAGCTGCTTATCAAGTAAATTTAAAGCCAACTTTCTAAAAGTTGATCTTCTGTCACAATACTGACAAAATAATAACTCTGAAGAAGGAAGAAAATTGTTAACTTAGTGTTGTAATATCTTTAAAACGGGAAGATGTAGAAAATTCAAATTTAGAGAATGCATTTTAAGCTTTTCCGAACATTTTTGTCAACAGTGACGACTTAAGAGCCCCTTTCATTGATATTTCATTGAATTTGTGATTTATGCTGTAGAAGGTTTTCGATATGGCTAAGCGTATGAGTAGTAAAAATTAGAGCTTTTCGGGTTACTGATGCAAACTACCTAACCCCATCTAAGTGTTTGCCTAAATTGCTGCACTGACAGTATTTTAAAGCAAAAAACACTAATACCATAAGGTGTCACGTATTTTGAATGAGTGCGATGTTATATAACTAGTTGTGTATGTAACTGATTACTTTGTTATATAACTTTTTGGGTGTTGGTTGCGCAATCTTTTATTGCCCAAAGGATTTTATGTGTGGTGGCTGTTGTAGCTAGAGAAGACATCAAATATGTTTGTGCTTGGGTATCTCTGCCGGCTAGGTTAATTAATCTAGGGTATATCCAAGGTACAAAAGCCTGGTCGTCAATGTGGGAGTCGTTAAATACTCCGTGATTGCCGTGATGTTTTGGGTGCCGTCTTTTACATGACGGCGTATACAATTACCCAGCATGGTAAGAATATGGGTTCAATGCTGCTGCCGCTTGCCGTAAGCTACGTATTCAAAGAGATCGTTTTCTGAGCAAAAAAAAACAAACTTGATTATCTCTTTAAAAATTGTTGATTTTTTTTAACTTGTGAGGCAGCATAACTGGCAGAATACTGGTTTATTGCAAAATTTAAAAGCTGATTACTGATTAGTGATCATCATAACAATATCCCTTCAAACCTCCAATTGTTCCGACAAAAAGGGAAAATCGTTAAAACCAAAACTATTTCTAAAAAAGGTTAGTCACAAGTGAACATCTTTTTAGTTATTGGCTTAAATAAGTAAGGAAGGCATACTTGCTCTTGTATAAGCTTATTTGAACAACTTTTGTTGCACAGAAACAAACGAAAACATAAAGACCAAAAACAACAAGAGGAACGCCAGCAAAACAAGGTAAAATCCCGACCCCGGTCTGCTACAGTTGTGCTTGAGAGAGCTGACAAGTTACTTCGTTCTATCAGCACTCTTCAACGGAACACATCCTACGAAGACCGCACTTCTCATCACGAAGTAAAAAAGCGAAAAACTACCGCAGTAAGTCAACTGAAAGTTTTGTTTGATTCAGCTTGGTTAGTTTTTTATCCTGCATGTTTTTGCTTTTTTAAGTTGAAAACTAATCAAAATTTTGCCAGTTGTTTGTCCATTACGCGCATTCATCCAGACACTGGGTGACTCTGCTACTGTTTAACACCCTAACACAAAGTGCTCTTGTTGAGTTCAGGTTTTAAAAATAGGTAGTGTCTACTGCACCGTCCCGGTTTCGGACATCAAATCGCTGCTGGACCGGATTGCGTTTTTCGCATTGATTCGATTTAAATACAGCACTTTGACTCGGCGAATTCGAAGCCCTGATGGCGTAGTGGAAAGTACGCATGCCTGCAATGCAGAGGGTTGGGAAATCGAGTCCCGCAGGAAATGCTTTTTAAGTATAGCGCCAGAGAGCTATTTCGCTTCATTTTCCTTTTTTTTTCTCTAAAATCTTATTATTAGAGTTAGGGTTCGGGCAGCGATGCCAGCCTGAGAGATAGTAAATTGAACAACAAAAGAAATTGACCGCCGCCGCCGGTGCAGCAGCGATTAGATGTTGGAAACCGGGCCGGTGCAGCAGACACTGACTTAAAAATATCGTTCGCTTTTGCTATACTGCGCTGGATAGATGCTCGGTCCGATGGGACACGGGAAGTATGCGTGGTTTTCCCAAAGTCTCAACGGTGCACCCAGGAACTAGCAGTTATAAGCAAAATATATCAAGTTAGAAGGTGCTGTCCTAGTTGTAGATTTTCGATTTGTGATTTGTGCTTCCGAGAAGAAATGTTCAAGTCAGCGTTTGCTTCCTTTGTTTTCACTTTTAGAATAATTGATGAAAGTGTAAATACTAAAATATCCGAAAGCTAACAGTGCGTCACGGCACAAGTGTAAAGAATTTCAACAATTTAAAGCAGTCTTAAGGGAAAAATTGTAGTGCTTTTGCAGAGTTAGCTTTGGTAGTTACTGATTTTGAATGAATAATCTTTTGCCTCGATCAAAAAAAAAACAAGCATTACTCTGTATTTGTTTTTGTTGCCTAAATTAATTTTTTATGTGCGGCTTAAAGATTTTGCAACCACTATACTAACGCACATTTATTCTAGTTATGAATGTGCTTGTGCTATTTTCGGTTACTCGCACTATTTAGGAAACATTGTTACCAGAGGTGGAGTCCTCGAGGACGTCCTTAACCTCGAGGACACATTTTGGAGTCCTTGGCCTTAGCCTAGAAGCCTCAAGTCCTCGAAAATTGCCCTGTCCTCGGCTCGAGGACAGCACTATTTTTTGATCAGTTGAAATTTTGTTGGAAAACGCCAGAAACCTCGCGGAAAATTTGCGAATGCCGTTTTTGTCTTCCTCAATTGGAACATAGGCGTAGCCATGAGGGGGAACCAAGAAACCCGCCCCCTCCGATTGAAATTTCACCAATGACAAAAATGTGCCAAAAAATCCTACTGTTTCTTCAGTTTCAGTATCTTTTTAGCTTTTTTCGCTTACAACAGTAACTAACAACAATATTGAAGACCACAGGCCCCGGGCTTCCCTCAATTCAATTTTTACCTGCCAATTTAAACGTATAACCCGGAAGAAATGGAGAGTTTTTGTCCTAAAAGTTGCTTTCTTAGGCATACATCTAGCCTTTTTATGAACGTAATACATCAACCAGGGCCGGATTTACCATAATATGACACTGTACCAGCTAAGCGCCCCACGCTCAAATCGTAAGACTTTTTTTGGTCTTCATCTATATTTGGCAGAAAGATGTTGCGAAAATCTCCAAAGTGCCAGGGGCTCAGCGCGATTTAAATTCGGCCTGGCAATAACATGGTTAGTAGGCGTAACCATCTATTGTACCATTTTTCGAGAACAATTCAGTAATTTACCTCTACCTTGCCGGTTTTTACGCACAAAATACTTTTAAAAAATTTGCTGTGGAAAATGCTGATTGAACAAATCATTGAACTTCAACTAAGGGGGCCTGGGCCCACTGGCCGAACATGTATCCCTATAACAGGTTAGTTTCAGGACAAAACAAAAATTTCTAAGGAAAACCTTTTGAGTGGATTTTTATTTACTGCTAAAATGTTGCAAGAGACAATGCACCTCACTTTCCTCTACTTAGACCAAATCACTTACAATTAAAGTTTAACTCCAAAATGCAACATGTTAAACGTGTTTTGGACTTAACTTGCTAGTAAAAGGAGAATTAAACAATTTCATTTTTTCAGTTGGCTTTCAATAATGTCAAAAATTTAGTGCTTTGAAATGGCTCTGAACACTTGCGAATTGTGATTCAATTACATTAAAATAGTTTTTTTTTCCAAAAAATTACACCGCCCTCAGACTCCCCGTGTGTGATACGTTTGAATTACGTTTGCTTTCTCAACACGTTTCCAAGTTAGATACTTGTACTTTTCAACTATAAGTTTAAGCCCTCTCCCTTTGCAAAATCCGGGTTAAGCGCCATCAGGCAACGATTTTAGATCTTCCATCCTACAATATGTTTGTCCCACAAAAACTTCCTCTTTTGAAAAATGTTGATGACGTCATTGCATGTGGTTTGTGGTTTAGGCCTCCCCCAATCAAAAATCCTGGGTACGCCTATGAATTGGAGATCGCCTGATAAATTTTTTTTGAAGACCTTTTTTTTTTTGGAGAAATCTTGCGGCTGTGTCCTAGGTCCTTGGCCTTGGCCTCGAGAGGGTCTGTCCTCGGAAAGGCTGTCCTTGGCCTCGGATTTTTTTTGTGTCCTTGGCCTCGACCCTTGTGTCCTCGACTCCACCTCTGGTTGTTACGTTGATATATTACAAAGATTGTAGTTGTAATTACATTTTATTCACCAAATTGCCTTGGCCAGGAAACAGCGAAGGGGTCCAAACCAGAGTTACAAATTTATGTTGCCTTGACATTGGGCTGTAGTAGTGATATGTGTTTGATACATTGTTGTGTACAATGTGCCAATTGAGAGCTGAACCTTTAAGTGTTAAGCCTTACATTGTACAGTATTTCCACAACTTTAAAACAAAGCGAAGAGGCTTCGAACTTTGACATTGTTTTAAAGTGAGCACCACAAGTATTTAAAACGCGTTTCTCCTATTTTACATACAGTCCTTGTCGGAAGTGAACAAGCGCAATCGCATGACCTCTGTTGATTCGGACGCAGAAAGTTTACATAACCGCAGTGACGCTGGGACGCCTGTGTTTGATGCTTCTGCTTCTTACAGTAACAGCCCTCAGTATCAGGTTTGTAAATTGATCAGTGGTTAGATTAAAACGATTTTGAGTTCAATGAAGACTGCAAGCGTTTAGCACGTAGTATAGAGATGCAAAATTGCGAATTCATTTCCCATTTTCTCATCTGACCACTGTGTCACCATACCCTTTCCTTCGTCATTTCAAATGACTAGTCACTTTTGTTTTTTTGCTTCATTGTATTAAAGGCTTAGTAGATCGCTTAAAATTGCTACCTTTTATTTAGCTAAGTTATGAAATGCATGAGATTCATTATATTCAGTGTCTGCTACAGCAATTCATCTTTGCCCGGTGGCTAAAAAAAAACTATTATTTGAATTTTGACATTTTGCCTAAAGTAACGACAAACATAAAGTTAGGCAAATATTGTACTTGTAGGACAGTACACAACTTTAGCTAAGCCATCATACCAAACTAGTTTTTACTTCACATTCTAGAACGATTTGGACATTTTTAAATGAAATTCTATGCGAAAATGTAGATAGTATATCACATGTTGCCTATTTTGATTTTGTTTCGGCAAATGTTTCACAGTATGTCATTTCAAAACTTGCTTTGGAATAATTTGAAAGTCGTAAATAAATCGAAGTTCGTTCATAAGCCACGACGTTTTCAGGAACTCTTATCTAAACGGTATCTTTAAATGTAGCTATCTAACCATATGGTTACATTGCATATACGACTTTTATTTGATTGAGCAACTTGTTGACTGTCTTTCAGGCTGTGCTAAAGCGTAAGCGAGCAAACGATCAGGCGTACGATATCAACAACATCGTAATACCGCATGGTCTTACTACAGCGAGAATTGAGAAGCTTCAATACAAGGAAATTCTAACACCAGGGTATGAAAAGTAACCTATTACTGTGCAAAACGTTTTGGATCTTCATTCTTCAGCTTGTTAAGTTTTGATTTTACCTGTTAAGACTCTGTAAGCGGTCTATACTTTCATTACTTTCGCTTCTCTGTTCATTGGTTTTAGTAGATTTCATCTTATAATTATTAGCTTTTTGCCGCCGAATACGGTTGAAATTTGTCATTAGTTTCAGCTACAGCATTGTACAGATTTACGTGCAATTTAATAATAAAATATCGCATTTGCAGATGGAGAACAGCAAAACCAGCAGCAATACCTATTGGTGAGTACCGTTGTGTGGTCATAAAAACAACCGTGGGATCTGGCGTTTATTTTCTGGAATTATTTCAGTTAAATTATTTTCATTTTAATACTGTCTTTATCGACTGATTAATATCGCTGCAATTATGCATGCGTTTCATTTATCTACCGTGATTGTTGTTAACTGTTGTGCTTGGGCGTTTTTCAGGATTGTACTGACTAAATTTTGATGTGCAAATTGTCATGTTTAGATGAAACTGCCCCAAGTAGTGAGAAATTTGAAGATGTTAGTGATGAGGTGTTTAAATGTCGTCACGACAGACACGAGATACTGGAAAAGAAAAAATACATGACTTTTCTCGAAATGAACATCAACAAAAGGAGTGGTGCAAGGTTTGTCCCCACGTGTTATTCAAGAAAACAATGTTACATAGGGCAGTAATTCTCAACCTTTCTTTAAAGCTATCCAAACTTATTAAAAAACTTAAATGCGTGAAATTTTGAGACCCATGTATTGAATACTGTATTCGATTAGGCTTACCATGTTTTTGAGACCAAAAAGGGGACAGCCGTAGACAACCAGAATTTTTTTTCAAAACTTTTTGCGGAATGTGAGGTGAAGACCAAAAAAACAAACGGTCTTTGCTTCTGGAGTTCACAAATTTCCGTGGGTTCTATCGGGCTCGTGCACTACAAAAGTTTATATATCACGGGTTTTGGGGTGAAGACAAAAAAAGTCTTCACTTCGAGAATTCACAATGTTTCGCGGGTTTGGTCTGTCATTTTTTACTAGGGCTATTGCCTGCGGCATATTTCACTCTTTGGTAGATGTCTACAAAAAAAACAATTTAGTTGTGATGTTTTTGACGTTTGCTGTCCAGAGCTTTTAATATTTAATCGTTTGCGTGTTATCTGGCCTAAAGGCTACCAGCGCGGAAGCCGAGGGAAGAGTCACCAGAACGGCGACTACTTAATAAAACAAGCAATGCGAAAAAGTTATCCTCCTACTGGATTTGTACGTGCAGCCTTTGAATCGCCGGTCCACTGCTCTAGCACTTGAGCTAGAGAGGACGTCTCCACGCATGCTTAATTGTGGCGATTTAAACCCAGCAACTTAATGCTTGTTGTATGATGTTAATGATAATTTAGTTGTAATGTTTTTGACGTTTGCTTGCCCGAGCTTTTGATATTTGATCGTTTGCGTGCTATCTGGCCTAAAGGCTAACAGCGCGGAAGCCTGAGAAAGAGTTACAAGAACGGCGACTACTTTAAATTAGCAATGCGAAAAAGCAAACGTCAAGAACATCACAACTAAGTTATTATTAACATCATACAACAAGCATTAAGTTGCTGGGTTTAAATAGACAAAATTAAGCATGCGTGGAGACGTCCTCTCTAGCTCAAGTGCTAGAGCAGAGGACCGGTGATTCAAAGGCTGCAGGTTCGAATCCTGTGGGAGGACAACTTTTTTGCATTGCTTAATTAGTCGCCATTCTGGTGACTCTTTTTTCGGCTTCCGCGCAGGTAGCCTTTTGGCCAGATAGCACGCAAACGATTAAATAAAAAATAAAAAAGCGACCCATTGGTTGAGAACCATGGACATTGGACATATACCGTGTTTCCCCGATAATAAGACCTACCCGCAAAATAAGACCTAGCGTGATTTTTGAGGATGGTTTTAATGTAAGCCCTACCCTTAAAATAAGCCCTAGTTGAGAGCGGCAGAAAGACGAAAGATATTACTTATGGCAAGTGGCAGAAAGATATATATATTAATGGCATGTACCGATATGTACATGTATACATACATTTTGATATACATGTTAATGGCAAGTAATGTAGATCTTTTTTCGTAATTTTTGTTTATTTAAAATCTCGTAATTTTTACTTTGTAACTTCATTTTTTGATATTTCAAAATAATACATCCCCCGAAAATAAGCCCTAGTGCCATATTTTGGAGTAAAAATTAATATAAGCCCTGTCTTATTTTCGGGGAAACACGGTAGTATTAGGGTATCTGTTTGGACATTGGTCCAAACAGTCTTAGGAATTTGAAACCTTTAATGGGCTTAGGATGGTGTTAGTCTCAAAAAATTTCAATTTGTACTGGTTTAAAACTCCCCCTGTCGCCCAAAATATTCTTTTGAATTGGATATTCCACCCCGTTTTATTGAATAATAGTTGTTAATGTAATTAAGCCATCGTTTTCTATTAATTGCTCTTGTTTTTTGGAATGTGAGTGCTGTTAGTGGTTGCCTCACTTGGTGCTTTTGTTTTCGCTCTGAAATAATAGTGTGCAAGCGTAGTTAACTGAAATTAGTGAATTGACCACGTAACAAGCAAATGCTATCGTTTTTGATGTATGCAAATTTTGTCATTGGCTATAAAAAATTGATGCTCAAATGATGTTTTCGTTAGTCTCTCATTTAGTCGCAAAACAAATATGGTTTGTTTTGAATGAGCGTGATTGATTCGGTGAAAATCTACGTATTGTAGAGCATCCTCGTTTTTTTTTTTACTCTGCAAAGTCGTGTTAATTGTTTTATAGGACAATGAGCCGAGCAAACCTACCACTAGATGACCCCGCTGCGTTTTTTTCGTCGTCATTTCGTTCCAGCCCCACCAGTTTATTTCCTCCGAGCGAATTTCCGGCTCCTGCCAGCCCAGAACCACTCAGTCCCTCTGTTGTTTGTAAGTAGTTGCTCATTTTTCTGTCACGCAACACTCAAGGTTACTGTTTTTCGTAGTGATTCATTATCCCGCGTATTCACTACTCAGTAGTTAGTTAGGTCTCGAAATTGTTAAAACTAGTTTTGCTTCTTGGAAAGCTTGGTTAATGGTAAAGGAAACACTAAAACTCGTCATGGTGGTGATTTTATTTTTTTCCTTAAGGACACTACTTTGTCTCAATGTCTAATTTTCTATAGGCGATAGTCTGCTATCTGATCGAAAGACTGTCTTGCCAGTAAAATAACAGTGTAGTTTTGCATAGCGAGTCAACATTTTAAGTTTATGATATTGGTTTGAGTAGGTAGGACTTCAAAAATATCGCAGTGTCTATTTTTGTAGTGCGGACTCGTCGCTCATCATCCGAGCTCTCGCTTCATAGCAACGCCTCCTCTTCTCAACCAGCGGAGCGGCAACGGATTCCCGAATCCATTTCTTCCGATGATGGGAATCAGAAATTACAGCGTGAGGCCTCTACGTACGAATGCTGGGATGCTCGCAGCTTTCCTTTAACTCAGCACGAAGTGGATGAAATGACAAATGACCCCGTAGTTTTCCTTAAAAAGTTACCCCGCGATGTTGGAGCGGAAGCTAGTCGGGTGTTTGAGCCGATACCTGGACCCGAGGAGAGCTCTGTGCCCAAACCTCGACCTAAACCGGATTTGTCGGCGCATAAACGCCAGCGTGCCTCCTCACACATGTCTACTGTGTCACGTGACGACGAACGTCACAGTGACGATTCAGTGGTGTCATCTCGCTCGCTTCATCGAGTCCGTTCCAACGCAAGCGATGTTTCAACCGCGGTCCCAGAACAGTACCCTGGGGCACACCTTTATTCTCAAAGAAAACGTCACAAGGCTACGATGAAGGACGATTTCTATTACTACAGTGACATGAACACTAGTGAGGAAAGCGTGTCGGAGAGCGACTCGGACCAGTCGTCGTCGTCAGACAGTAAGTCACTGAAATCAAGTCGTCCTAGAGAGAAGTGGGTGTCTCGGCCGGTGTCACGAGAGTCGACACCTAGACGCAGCACAAGTGGGGATGATCATACAGGCGACGAAACCTCCCCGGGAAACAAACCACCATTGCTGTTGAAAGTTAGAAAGAAGTTTGTCTTCAAGTGAGCTACCTTGAACTTTCAAGGAGGAAGATAGTGTTTCAGTAGAGGTTGGTTCTGGTTTCTCCCGGTCGATGTAACAGCCAACCAACTGTACATAAGGTGCAGCGATTGATTGAACTGCTTGTAGCTCCCGAGAAATTGGTCCGTTTTTCGCTCGGGGCACTGTTCTAATCGCAATTAGTTTCAGTTTGCTTTCGCAAAAAACTACCGCTTCCAGGTTTGCTCATCTTTAATGTCTAATCTCTGATTGAATAGGAATATTCATCACATGATTATTCGTGGTGCGTGGTTTTTACATTTATGTAGCTCTCTAGCCCCACCTAGAAGCTAAAACAGTTGTTAACAACTAGGATTTTCTTTTCAGCAGTTTGAAATTTTCACACGAATGAAAAGATTCATCGGCGCATTTTTGCGTGTTTCGTTTCGGCTTTCTATGTGCTTTTTGAGCATTTTTCTTTCTGCGTTTTTGTGCCATTTGGAAGTTAAATCTTACGTTGATCTTTGGCTTTTGTTTGCCTTGTACAAGTTGGTTAATGTTTTAAAATACAACAGGCACGCTACGACTTTCAAGCATGGGACACCGCAGATAACAAATTGGATGTTACGTCGACAAATCGAGTTTCTTCGCCTAACTCTAGTTGCTTTTTATTCGCCTAGTTGCCTTGGTCAGTAGACAGCGAAGGTAACTTTTGGTCTTCGAGTCCAGCTGCCACCTGTCGTCCATCAAACACGGTAGAGGCTCCACACTTTCCCGTTTTCGCGCTAAACGTCAAGCAGAGAAGCTGGAATTACCAATTTTTAGTCTTTGGATTGACCCCACCGGGAATCGAAGATGCATCTACCGTTTAAGTAGCAGACGCTCTATCCATTCGAACACTGGTCAGTATTAATTAATGCTCACCAGCAACCAGAATGCGCTATGATGATAGATTTGTTTGTGTTTTCGGTACACTGTCTGCCTGCCCCAGGGACAGCTGGAAATAACGAGCGTAGGAAAAACGACGCTATTACTGATTGTGCTGTTTGACGAGTTCTTGAAATTTGGACGGCTCCTTTCCGAGATGGAACTGCTCTAGCAGTTTTAATGCCGAACAGAATAAATAGCACGCATGATAACTGGCGATGCCGCAAGCAAGTTCTCCTTATTATACAAGATCAGTAATTTTTCTTCACTTCGAAAGAAATTTTCGAATTCACAAAATCATATTTAGTCAGCTTTACAATATCTCTGGTTTTACAGTACAGAAATAAAATGCAACGAAGTAAAAAATTCTGAAGATGTGCATTGTGCAATTCACCCAGGCGCAGATCACTAGGACATTCCCCACAAAAAAACTCGAAACGCAAACATTTTCTTCCACAATACGGTACTGGAAACACAATGTAAAAATGAACTTAAATCGACTATGCTTCTTATTTGAGAAAGTACGTCTCTCCAGTGACAACGAAGATAAGATAAAACGTAAGTTTCCCAACGATCTGTTTGGAAAGATGCAGCTGCATTTAAACAGTAAATCGAAGTTATAATATAGCACTATCAGCAGTTAATTACAAGATTGAGATTTGTAACGAAAAGGGGTTGCTAAGACGTTTTCAAAATTTCCAATCGCACTTGCGGCAAACCAGTTCGTGCAAGATAAATATCTACTAAAAATTCGCATTCGCAAGATAATCTAGCGGAAGCGGTTCAATATCTGAGCCATCATGTTTAATAAAGTCTCGAACCCTTTCAGAAACAGGATGCAAATTTTCCGACTAGCAAACTGGTTTTATTAGAGACGTTATCCGTGCAGTTTCTTATAATTCTGCATGTTATTTTTAATCCCTGTTACGATTTTGCTAATTGGGACTGATCTGGAACCGTAATAATCTACGAAGAGTCCTTTAGGATTCATCAAGTACATTACAATCGTATGGTCGACCTGAAAAAAAAAACGAAAAACCATTAACTATTAAGGTGTTTCATTTTTGAAATTGAAAATGCTTGGGGTCGTATCTGATAGAGTTTTTGATGCTGATTTCGAATATGTAATTTTTATTTCGCTATGAGGTCATTTTGAGGTTGCAGCACGCGTTCGAAACTCTGGCAGAGCACGATTTCGGGAATTTCCCGTATCTCGGTAACGGTACGAGATAGCGCGTCGAGACTGGTGTCAAAATGTGCAGAAGGGTCGATTTCCTATACCCTCTCAATACAACTTTTAAGTGTATCTTGAACAGAAAAAAAGTTATTAGCAAATAACACATTTATCATGCAATTTTGATTTTCAACACACAAAGGCATTATGGCATTCGCTGTAATCACACGCAAAACGTAGTTTGTAAGTTCACACAAGGAAAGAAAAGTCAATCAGACTTGTCTAACTCCATATTACACAAAAATGCGCGCAAGCGCTTGTCAGTTTTATTCATTTGTGATGGTTCATCTCCAATTTTGTCATTCACTATATTCTTCAGCCTCCCAATTCTGCGTTCGTTTGATCTGTTGTTGTTGTGGATAGTTTTCCAAAACTGTGGAGGAATTCGGCTCTGCGAAATACATGGAATTTTTTTACTTTGAGAAGTGAAGAAATGTGTTAGTCGAGTAGTTCTGTCCATCAAGTGTGATTTGATGTCAAGGGTATCAGGAAGCATGCAACCTTTGACGGCCTCCACGCTAAAAGGATGAGTTTCTCTGTACACACTTGAAGCAACATGTTTTGGGCTTAGGCAGCATGTAGCGTGTTTTAAAAAGTATTTCAGCGCTACATCCGCTATCTAGCGGATAGCGGATGTAGCACTGAAATACTTTTTAAAACACGCTACATGCTGCCTAAGCCCAAAACATGTTGCTTCAAGTGTGTACAGAGAAACTCATCCTTTTAGCGTGGAGGCCGTCAAAGGTTGCATGCTTCCTGATACCCTTGACATCAAATCACACTTGATGGACAGAACTACTCGACTAACACATTTCTTCACTTCTCAAAGTAAAAAAATTCCATGTATTTCGCAGAGCCGAATTCCTCCACAGTTTTGGAAAACTATCCACAACAACAACAGATCAAACGAACGCAGAATTGGGAGGCTGAAGAATATAGTGAATGACAAAATTGGAGATGAACCATCACAAATGAATAAAACTGACAAGCGCTTGCGCGCATTTTTGTGTAATATGGAGTTAGACAAGTCTGATTGACTTTTCTTTCCTTGTGTGAACTTACAAACTACGTTTTGCGTGTGATTACAGCGAATGCCATAATGCCTTTGTGTGTTGAAAATCAAAATTGCATGATAAATGTGTTATTTGCTAATAACTTTTTTTCTGTTCAAGATACACTTAAAAGTTGTATTGAGAGGGTATAGGAAATCGACCCTTCTGCACATTTTGACACCAGTCTCGACGCGCTATCTCGTACCGTTACCGAGATACGGGAAATTCCCGAAATCGTGCTCTACCAGAGTTTCGAACGCGTGCTGCAACCTCAAAATGACGTCATAGCGAAATAAAAATTACATATTCGAAATCAGCGTCAAAAACTCTATCAGATACGACCCCAAGCATTTTCAATTTCAAAAATGGTGAAAAAATGAAACACCCTATTAACTATGTTACAAAAGAGCTTAATTTTTAAACAACACAAGAAAAGGCCTATTCAAAACCAGAATAAAGAGGGGCTTCTGCAAATTTGTTGATGCCTTGAGTGAGAAGATTACTTACTGCATAAAGCTGTCATGTAGAGAATTGGGGAGACTACGCAATTTAAACAAACGTAACATTATTTTCTCAGTACGTTGTAATCAATCAATACACTTTAATGAAAAACGTACAAAAATAATAATTTTTGTACCACCCGACTAAAGTTTTGCAATTAGTTTGATGGTGAAAAGCTAAATAGTCTCTAAGAGCTCTAGAAACCGGTTTATATAACGAAGCTAAAAATTAAACTTTACTTCGCGAATGGTCTGATATCGAAAATGACTGCCAGTGCAGACACAAGTTTGACATAAAAATATAATATATTGAATTTTCATCCTTATTTTGATTCGACTCACTATGTAATCATTATCTTCGTCTTTTGGCCCTGCTTGATAATAAACGCGGAATGCCTTAGAAGCCCGCTTTATTTCTTCGCTGGTTCCAGTTAAACCAATGAACTTCGGATGAAAATCAGACAAATAGGTGGTGATTGCTTCAGGTGTATCCCGTTCTGGGTCAACAGAAATAAATATAGGCTGGATATTGGGAATGCTTTTGTCGTCATCTGGAAACATACATGAATCAATATACAGCCAGCTGATATTTCGAACTCGACTGATTTTGACTACCACTTGGCCAAAATAAAAACATCAAAATTGCTACACGGATTCCAGGGCTTCTCGTAAACTTTAATCTGGTAGGGAGAGAGTGGCTTCCTCAACCAGAGTGGAGTACAGCTTGATTTAGAAAAAAGCTATTACAAATTTGGAATACTTTACTAAGTTGCCTTGGCTGGGAAACAGCGAAGGAACTTGCGGTCTTACAGCCAAGCTGCCTCCTGTCTACCACACACGGTGAAGGCTTCACACTGTCCCTTTTTAATGCTGAACGTCAAACAGCTAAGCTATTCGACCGTTTCAGTAGCAAATGCTCTACGCTCGACCACGGATTGATAAAGGGACATTTGGTAGAAGAATTCCTACAATCTACTCAACACCTTATAAGCAGGCTGTTCACTCACCTTTGAACAAAAAAAATGACAGCAATTTACAGAAAAAAATGACAAAAATTGTAAAAAAATGACAAAACTTCTCCGTAATTCTGGCCACTATTTGAAATTTTGCAACCATGCTCCTTAAACAGAGAGCCTTGTACCTAAGTTAACCGCACAAACACTGTCTATCAAACGAAAATAACGTTTTTGAACCAATTAAAGCCAAGGATACGAACGGCTTTAAAACAAAATCCGCACGGACTTTGAAAAACGCAGATCAATGTCTGCACGCATTTTACTAATGCATAAGAGCAGTGGTGCTCAGCCAGCACCTCTTTGCCAGGTTTCATGTGGCTCTTTTTTACTTGTCCTATTATTTTTACCCTGTGATGCAAGAAAACAATGTGGAAATTTTCACAATTTTCTACAACTTTATTTTTAAACATTTTTCAACATTTTTTCTTTTGCAAAAAATTTCAGCATTCCAGCCATAGGCGTAACCAGGATTGTTGATTGGAAGGCGGGGGGAGAGATGGGGCACGAATCACACGCAATGACGTCGTCAGAAAATAGCGAAAAAGGAACTTTTTGTAATACAAAGATATCGTAGAATGGAAGACCAGAAGTCGTGGTCCGTGTTTGGGACGTAACTAGGATTTTGCTAAAGGGAGAAGAGGACTGAAGCTGAAAGTTAAAAAGTGCAAATGTCTAAATTGGGAGACGTATTGAGTAAACCAGTGTAACCTCAACGTATCCCAAACGGGGATCTGAGGGCAAAGAAATAGCTATTTTAACACCATCGGATCACATTTCGCAAACTAAATTTTTAACATTTGAAAGCCAATTGAAAAAATTAAATTATTTAATCCTTTTTTTACTTACAATTTAAGTCCAAAACACGTTTAAAATCTTGCATTTTGGGTTAAATTTTGTAAATGATCTGGCCCAGGTAAGAGGAAGCGCGGTATCTTGCCTCCTGTAATATTTTAGCAGTAAATAATAATCCACTCAAAGATTTACACAAGAGATTTTTGTTTTGTCATGGAAATTACCAGTTATAGGAGTACATGTATGGCCAAGGGAACCAGGCTCCATTAAATGCAAATTCAATAATTTGTTCACTGAGCATTTCTTCTAGCCAATGTTTTTTCAAAAGTATCTTGTCGTGAAAAAACTGGCGAGGTAGAGGTGAATTGTTAATGAAAAATAGTACAATAGATGGTTACGCTGACTAACCATGCTATTGCCCGAGCCGGATTTACAATGCGCGAGGACCCCCGGCACTTTTGGAATTTTCGCAACATCTTGCTGCCGAATAAGGTGAAGACCAAAAAGTCTTACCATCTGAGTGCGGGGTTCCTGGCACTGTGTCACATGGCAAATACGGCCCTGGTTCTTGCATTACGTTCTTAAGAAAGGTTCGACGAGGGCCTGGCGTAGCAACTTTTAGAAAAAAAGCCCTCAATTTCACCTAGGTTGAACAATTAAATTGGTTGGCAAAAATTGATTGAAGGGGCCCGGGCGTCAGTATTATTGTTACTTAATTACGCTACTGTAGCATGCGAAAAATGCTAAAAGAAACTGAAATTGAAGAAACAATACGCTTTTTTGTAACATTTTAATCATTGGTGACATTTCAATTGGGGGCTGGACCATCCCCCCCCCACTATGCCTATAATTCCAGCTGGAGTAATTTATGAGATAATCGCGATGGAAAATGCATAATATGCCGCAAGAGAACGTTAACGCTCGTTACGTAATGAAATGAGCGCAATCAAAAAATAAATTTTTACCTGTTGCATGATTGAAAAAGTTATCTATTACGTCACATTAATCCAACGATTATGCACAAAAGCTTATTCTTGCAGCTTGGTAGAAGTAAATGAAGTTGCCTTTTGTAGCACAAGACAGGTAACGTAGTTCTGTAAGCGTTCCCACTAAGCCGATTTTTTTCAGCGAATCGGCGATTTGTTGGAGCAAGAGCTAGTAATTTTTGGCAATACAGTAAACATAGCTTTAAAAAATTCGACAAATTTGTGGAAATATGACATTGGGTATACTTTGATACTGGATTGGGACGACCTTTAGGGCACAAAAACGTCTTTTTAGAGCTTTGGGCACAATTGTTTGAAGAAAATTTGGGCATTCGCTGATTAGCCATAAAGTTAGAGGGAACACAGTTTGTAGCCTGCAGTATTTTTTGTGCGTTCCACAAAGGAAAGAATTTCATGTATCACCAACTCTATCATGATTTTAGAGGAAATAACTTCATTTAATAAAACCATTTTACTGACCAGGGTTTAGTTATCTTTTTGCAAGTTAAACATTTAAGCTCGTACAAAGATTTACCGTACGTGAGATGAATGCCATCACAGTGAATTTTTGGCGTAAAAATTGTTACAAAAAACTCGGAAACTAACTTTCAATAGAAGATGAAATGTATGGTAACTTAACATACCTTAGATTAAAAATCGATACTGTAAAAAGATATAGTTCAGAGGCGGATTCAGAAATTTTTGCAGGGAAGGGGTCCGCTCAAGATATGATATTTTTGTAAGCGTTTTTGTGCGGTTTTCCCTTCCAGTTTAATAGCTTTAGGCGCAACCAGTAACCAAGTGCTACTCTAAATAAAATTTTTCTATACTGTACTGGCTGTTAGTTTGGCGTGGCGCGTAGCCAGAAATCTGCAATGGGGGGCTATATCGAGGTGTGGGGTAATGGGCCTAGCTGCTGGAGACAAGGGAGTTTGGAGTAGCGCGCCTTGCTGCCGGAAACTAGGGGTCTGGGGGCAGAGCCCCCAGTGCTCAAAGATTTTGCTGTTTTCTTTTGCTAAACGAACTTAATTTTAGACATATTTTAGCAAAAATCAATACTTTTAAAATGCGGCATAGAAATTAACAGCGCAAAAACATAATTGAACTGGCTGCGTAAATGGGCTTTGAGGGCAGTGGCTAATGATATAATTTCAGCCTTATTATTGCAAGCCGGTAAATCATAAAATAAAAAAATTAAAGTTTTAACCTAATTCGACTGCTTTAAAAGAAAATTTTTAGACAATAGTTGCTTTTGTCGAAGCATAATCATGAAAATTAAAAAATATACCGAAATCGCTACTTAGCTTCCCTCATTTTCCTCACTCAAAGCAAAGCTATAAATCCCCCCAAAATATAAATCACAAGCAATGGTTTAATTCATACACAGTTGCACTTGAAAAAAATTTCTCAATTAAAATTAACATTCTTCACAAAAAGTTGAAAAAAGTAAAAATTGGTAAACAAAAATGAAAAAAAATGAAACTTGGTAAAAAAAAAGACAGAGGTTGAAAAAATGAAAAAAAATAAATAAAAATGAAAAAAATGGTAGTGGACAGTCTGTATAAGCTTAACTTTGAAAAGGGAAGTACGAGATTAAACTGCTATTGGACGCAGTGTTGCCGACGATTTTTCAGTAGATACTGCTGCGACAACTACTAGTAAGATGTGAGATTGTTCACTTTGCAGTGGATAGCATAGGACCAGCAAAGAGGAAATTTGCTCGCCACAACCACCGAGTTCAACAAAAAGTGGGAATATGATTTTAGTCAAGACTAGAACTGCTTACCAATAATATCAACGATCTCAGACATTCGTTCAAGCTCTTCTGGACAAATATCAGGGCAATGTGTGAAGCCAAAATAAAGAAGCAACCATTCTCCAAGAAAAGTTTTCTTTGAAACTCGTTTACCTGCCATAGAAATGCAACAACTTTCGTAAGTTAACACTTGGTGTAAAATGTAAGCACTTTTATCCGGTAAAATATTTTCAATATCGCTTTAATAAGGTTTATTGAAAGAGCAAGAATTTGAATAACACCGCAAGAGATCATTCCGATAAAGCTACATAACAAATGCAGTGGATTTTTGTGTTTCAACTGTGATGACTTTATTCCATGAAAAGTAGCAAAACGTCGTTCATATCATTCTAAAAGTACTCCAGCACTCCTAATCAGTTTATTTCCAATTCAACGTCGTCACCACACATAGAAACTGAATATCTACAATTTTTGGCAAGTGAATTTATGGCCCTTAATGGTCATTCGATCCCAAATGCCAACCTAAGCTTTCTGATAGCAGTGATTTGAGACTCAACTCAAACAGAAAGCGTAGCGGTCGAAATATGTTCAAGCTAATTCAGAGATGTAAATACTATACTTTGCAATAAGCAACCACAAATGTGAAACGTATTTTCGGAATTACCTGTGTTATCTGTTAATTCATAATCTTCAGCGCCAATGTCAACCTTACTCATTTCCACTTCGCGTTTTGCCAGTTTTTCTGAACAAGAAATAAAGCCTTTAGACCAAAAAAATGTTTTACAACGCGTTAATCCACATAGGATATTGGTATTATAGGTGGGCAAGCTCTGACTCACAGTCACCAGTAATCCTATATCTTGTAATAGACTTCTAAATGAAGGTGGTGACTTGGCCAGGCCACTCGAAGGCACAGAACTGTTGACCAAAAGCACAAATAAATGAATTGGTGACCATTTGAACCCTATCCTAACGTGCTAAAAAAACTATAAAAATGCAATTAATCGTATAACATCAAACCTTTTACTATACTCGCTAATGTATTACGTCCAACAGGTCCGGCGCCAGAGTATTGGGTTAGGGGGGGAGGCACATTTTGTGAACTAAACAGACGTTTTATCAAGAATAATAGCTACGGTACCGTTGGCCTACTTAAAGCACGTTCACTCGATCAGTCGTACTGTTAGCCTACTTGAAGCACGTTCACTCGATCAGGCTTGCTGGTTCATAGAAGACGTGTAATGACATCCAAGCGTGTAACGAGTTTGCGGGGCCCCACTTCCGCGTAATTGAGCCCGGGCAACGCAGTTTCTTTCGAAGAAATATCGCAGTAGTGGCGAGCCGTTCACAACACTGTATCCGATTTGACCGGACCGAGATTTGAACTTCAGACCATCCGCTCCAAAGACGAACGCGTTATCGCTCGAACAAGTGGCCAGTATCGTATAACATTGTGTAGCAAAACACCCAATAATTCTTTCTTCTCATACCCGTCTGTTTTCTTTGATCCATGAAATAGAAGAAGGCACCTCCCAAAAGCGCAAAAATTGATACAATAATAAGACGGTTTTTAACTGACACCGGTGTTTCTTCTTGAAAGGTGCTTTCATTTTTTTCATCCGTTTCTTTGTTGGTTTGTGACGGTGAAAGAGACAAATGTCTTTTCCAAAAGAAAAGTGCAGCGGGGTGTCGAGCTTGAATATAAATAGATTTTGGTAGGATTATACCGTTGCATTGCATACATTTTTCGACTGTGTTGTACTGCAATAAAAAAAATGAGATACAAAAATAACTGAAACTACAGAAAATTATCATTTACTGTAGCTGTACTGTATAGCAATTAGCAATATAGTACTTCCCAATGTTATCCGCAAAACAACAGGACTAAATTTTCTTTTTCATTAAATACGATTTTTGGTATTTCGTTTATTTTTTTAACACTGCTTTGTGTTAGAGCAAACGTACGAAAAATATATTAAGCATCATTTACGAAATCAAATCACAACTAATCTGTCAAGCACAGCTATTTCGACTTACTTGATTAATAGAATTTGAAGATAAACGCCTGAGTTGTGTCGACTTAAGGAAATAACGAAGACTCAAACTTGAATACATTGCCTAAATTCCAGTTTCAAGAAGTACACATCTACAACGATATTAAAAGTGTTGAAAATTAAAGCTACGTTAGGCTAAACAAGTTTACGAGGTTTTACCTCACAAGGTTAAAAAAAAATAACTAAAACACGGTATTAGTAGAACATTTACATGACATTCGAAAATTTAACTAAACAACAATTTGGCAATGTTTGGTACAAAATAACAAGTTATTAATTGAGGTTGGCATCAAATTAAGACAAACATTTTAAAACGGTCTAAATAAATTAGGGTACAATAACACGATTGTCAAAATTCAATGGCTAGTAAAATTAGAACACCAGTATATAAATCCAACTACAAAACATTAAAAAATATTCACTTTGCTTCATTTTGGTGAAAATCAAACGAAAATTGGGGGAACAAATGGTTACTAACTCAAAACTGTACATATAGCATAATCATATTGTATAAAAATAAACGTTTCTCAATTCGAGACTGATAAAAATTGCTATCGATTTTTAAAATTAAACTTTTACTGTGCTTTCCATATCAAAAAAACATGCACCATCTATACACATAAGTTACTTCTTAGTTTTAGACACAACACTTGATTTCATCACCCAACAGCATTTGCAATTAGACTGCATTTTTGATTGAATAGATTACTTATCATAACAACAGAAGCGTCAAAAATTAAAAATTTAAAACCCTACAATCTCTTTCACCCGTAATCGGGATCATCCAGTGAAACTGATGATACCTACGCTGTCGAGCACTTTCTTGAATCGGTTGAATCAAACTCCGCTCATTAGAATAGATTACTTATATTTACATGAACTAATATTTTTATAATTCTCATACTCATAGCAGCACAAAATGATAAATTGAAACTTTAGGCTATAATTCGAAAAGTACCACAACCATAAGGTTTCTTGCAAAAATAAAGCACTTTACTGTACAACAATGATAGTTAAAAATCATGCAATATCGGTATCATTCTATGAAAGATTTTCTTGGGTACATTGTGCATTAATACAAAGTCAGCAAGATTTAAGACTAGGAAAAGTTATTGCACATTTCTTCTTCCACAAATTTTCAACTGCTTTTTTGCGTAAAAAAAAAGCTAATTGCCTAACAGGTAAAGTAGGAGACATATACATGAAACACTGAATCTTGTTGACATGAAAGTTATACACTACCATTACAGAAATGTCAGGATATACAAATTGTAAAATCTACAGCATTAGTTTGTTCTTTGGTAGCAATACTAATACATATCAATTATCAAGTTACAGATCACAATTCGTCTTTGCCAGAACTCTTTGAAGGAGTGTTGTTTTCATCTGCTGAACTAGCACCGGAGGTAGAAAATGCAGCTCTATCATCAGCTGCAAAATAAGTTTCATAAACTTTAACAGGATCATTTTCCCAATGTTTGTGAAAAGAAACTGGCTGCAAATTTGTGATGTAACCAGTCGAATAATCATCTGGTCGAGCCTGATGGAATCGAGGAGAATGAACAACTGGAATTCCAACCAATCCTGAAAAACAATGTCCAAGGATCATATCATCTGGAGAATCAATGGCAGGGCACTGACAATTTTTTTCTATCCATGCATTAATAGCACCTCTACTCATGACCATGCTACCGCCACCTGTTATGTAGCCATATCCTCGGCCACTGTTCAACCCAAACCCATATCTTTCACCTAATACTGTTGGTATATTTGGCTTATAACAGTTTAATAATTTTACCATTTGTGCCAGTCCAATTATAGAATCATCATCAGCTATAACCAACCAAGAAAACTGACTTAGTTCTTTGTTACTATGGGCATCTTTTATTATTACTTCCATTTTGCCACAGTGTCCAATGTTGGTATTGGGGACTCCACAATCTATACTTGGAACTGCTTGATCAGTAATATTGCTGTAGTACAAAATATTTTTTGCAAATTTTCCCCAAGTGTCTTTGACAACTTTGATTCGAGAATCGTGAAACATTTTAGTTGTTTTAACACTGATCAAAATATGATCGAGAGTTATGTTATAGCCACAATCTGGAATAGCGTAGTCAACCCATGTCACACAATCTTCTTTGTCAGCTACTCCACAAATTTCACTTGAACACGTCATTTTTATACCTAACTCATTATCAAAATACATAGCAATCTCATGTTGAACATCTATTTGAAAATCAGTTCCCTTTTTTGCAAAATCCCAATTTTCACCAATTAGTTTTAAGAATGCTTGGCTAACTAACCACCCAGCATGAAAGTCTGGATAATGAAATTTCTCTAATCCACCTTGGTGAAAAGCAAAATGGTGAATAATTGTTATATGTTGATCCACTAAACATCTTCCCACATAAATTTCATCCTTAAAACTATACTTAGGAAGCACATTTAAAATTAATCGTTTCAGATCAACATGAGTATTTTCTTCTATAAACATTATCCAGTGAAAATCGTCAGCATACTTTTGAGCAATACTAGGCATTAAGGGCAATATTATCCAAGAAGATTCAATAGGCCATTCTTCATGCATCAGCAATACTTTAACATCAAGTTGGTAATCTTCTGCCTGCATTTCAAGGCGTTGCTTTGTTTCACCAGCTATTCGATTGTGAAATTCATTTGATTGGCTTCTAATGACAATCAACAGTGACTCCTTTTCTTCTGAAACAACTTCATTAAATTGTGCAATAGCTACAAGAATTACCAGAATCATGCAGCATCTTCTTGAAAAACTTGTTAAGGCAGCAACTACACACATCTCTATTTCAGATTTTCAAAATCATTAAAATAATTTAAACCAGTAAACCATTTCCAGTAGCCTACTGCAAATCTACTACAATTTTGAAAGTGGCTAGTGTTACGTTATGTAACACCCATAAAGAGAATAAGAGAGCAAAGAGTGAGCGCTCATTTACTCTTGTTTATTTGGCAGAGGCTGCAGGTATTTACGTAAGAATAAGAAAATCAATATCCTAACTCTAACCCCAACCCTAAACCTAACCTAAACTCTAACTATAACTCTAAACCTAATGTTAATGCTAACCCAAACCCTAACGATAACTTAAAAATAAAGAAGAGTAAATGAGCAAATGAGTGCTCAGTCTTTGCTCTCTTATTCTTTTTATGGGCATTACGTAATGTAACACTAGCCACTTCCTTTTTATTTTTTACATTATTGTTAGGGTTTGCATTAGATTCTAAGTTTGGGTTAGGAATAACCGTGGGGTTAGAGCTAGGGTTAGAGTTTGGATTGGGTTTAGGGTTGAGGATAGGATATTTTCCTATCCTGACGTAACAGCTTCTGCCTACAATTCTACTGAAGTGAGTTCGTAGTGATGAGTCTCAAGACGTACGGTAATTCTTTAAGTTCGACATGTAGTATATTTAATGACAATAATAATAACAACAACTAGATGGGAGTTTGCCAGCAAACCCAGTAAACGACCGACGCATAGCTAATGCTGTGATGCTCAAAAGTACTTTTTGTCTACCGTAAAATCAGCAATTATTCAAAAGTATCTGATTATGGAACCTCCAGAAAAGTAGAGTCAAAATATTTGTCTGTTAAATATCTCCTGATGTCATAAAACACTGGCACCGTAGCTTGAGTCGTTCAAAAATTGATTTTGGGGGGTCTATTTGGGATGTCTCTGGGGGGGTGGCACCCCCAAACTATGTCAAAATATTTGTCTGTTAAATATCTGCTGATATTAAAACAGACTAACACCCAAGTTGAGCTATTCAAAAAATTGATTTTGGGGGGTCCATTTGGGGGGTCCCCTGGGGGTGGCACCCCCAAACTATGTCAAAATATTTGTCTGTTAAATATCTACTGATATCAAAAAAAAGTAGAACTCTAGCTTGAGCCATTCTAAAAATTGATTTTTGGGGAGTCCATTTGGGGGGGTCCCCGCGGGAGTGGCACCCCCAAACTATGTCAAAATATTTGTCTGTTGAATATCTACTAATATCAAAAACAACTAGCACCCTAGCTTGAGCCGTTCAAAAAATGGATTTTTTGGGGCCAAATTTTGGGGGGTTCCCGGTGGAGTTGCCCCAAACAATTTCGGGAGAAAAAATTGCATTTGCAGCACAACAACTTTACACAAACATTAGATTTCGATGTGTTGTGGTTTAGGAGAAGAAGAGCGTGCAAAATTTAGGAAGAAAAAAAAGGAAAAAATAAGAAATAAACCTCAACGCGGCCAAAAGTGGGTTGGTTGGGATAAAAGGGTATCTTGAGACATATAACCCTATGAAATATTTATTGCCGTACTTAAGCCGTTTTGGACTGAGACCGCTTTTTTTGCCAAACTTGCGGGGCGGTTTTCGGGTTCTGAAACCGAAGTCACGTGACCTATTGCCTCGAAATTGTGTACAAACGTACAACTCATTAATCTCAAACTGCTGTCAAAATTTCATGTAGCTAGACCTAACTGTTCTCGAGTTATAAGCAAAAGTCTGAAATATCGCACTCGTTAGTTGGAAAATGGCCGAGTAAAAACAGAGGAACACACGACGCAAACGTTCGTCGTTCCAATAATATTGAATTCGACATAAAGTGAAGCAGCGGTATATATACAGCGGGTAAACAAAGAAAAGCGAGAACAAAGACACGTTAATTAAATTACTTATGTCTCGCAATTTCCGTTCTTTATGCAATACCACCCATAGCAATGAGCGATATGTGCCAATAACCGGATACTGCACACATAATTGCACAAGGACAAAATACAGGGTGTTTCAAAAGTCACGCCCGATTTTTAATATGAATTTTTAATATGAACTAAGCGTGGGATGTAGGGCTTCATCTTTCTTTTGTGTAGAAGTCTCCATACAGACATAATGCTTATACCATGTTCATCTGAGAGACGTCGTACAGATTTTTGAGGACTTCCAGTTAAACTTGCTATAAGATTGTCACCTCTTTCATTGGTAGGCGCCGAAACGGGTCTGCCTGTCCTTGGAGCATCATTTATACTGCCTGTCTCTTCAAATTTTTTAACTAAATTTGTGATGTTTCGGCCGTGGATGACGTGTTTTATTTGAAAATGTTCTGCCAAAAGACGACCAGCTGCTGCCCCATTTTCATTGTTTTGATAATAAAACTTAACTGCTGTAATTCTCTGTTCTTTAGTAAGATGGAAAGGCATGATTACATTTAAAATTATGTCTAAGTAATAATTCTATAAGAATAATCAATACAAGGAGCTGCAAATAAGAATTCCATAAGAAAAATCAATGCAATGTAATTTCTATGTTAGAAATGATTAGAGAAAGCATAGATACAGAAAATAACATAGAAAAATATCCATTGACTTTTTAACTGTATAAAATCGGGTGTGACTTTTGAAACAACCTGTATATTAATTCACTCGATCACCACACTACCATCTTAAAATTCACCATTATCATCTGTCAACAAATTCAGATTTTTGGTATACATAGCAAGTATGATTGAAATCATACTATCAGTTAATTGAAATCACACTCAGTACTTAAATTGTAGAGGGTACGAGGGGGATGCGTCCCCCCATCGAGATTGAGCATCCCCCTATTAAGATTGAGCGTCCCCTCATCGAGATTTAGGCATCACCCCGTCGAGATTTGAGTGCTGATTTATGGGAGGAAAAAGTCACTGTTTTTGCCGGAAAAACCACTTACATTTTTGATTTCGGCCAGAAAAAGCCTTCGGATTTCGGCGAAGACCTTTTTTTTTATTGGAGATCACCTAATTTTCACTGAAAAATTGCCTCAATCCAATTCAGGTAAATGAAAATTTGGGTCAAGTTCGTTTGTGGATCAACCTTCCAAAAAAGCATCCTCCTTAGCAAAATCTTGGCTACGTGCCTGTTCTTCACTAAGGTTCAGTCAACGCAGAAAAAGCATCCCCCCCATGCAAAATTTTACAACTTAAGTACTGATCACAATGAATTTCACCTCGACATTACCTACCACTACGCACTACCAGGATTAGCAGATTAGCATTAACTTAAGATATATTGTATAAGCCAACCTGATATAGTCTACATCAGGCTTCGAACTAGGCTGCAGTAAATTTGAATAGCTGTCCTACTGGGTGGTAGTTGGTTAGCTGTATTAACAAATAATGTGGTTTTAGTAATAATAATAAATCCTTGTCTTGAAAACAAACAAAAACTGGTAATAAAATATAACCATCCACTTGAAACTTTAAGGGAAGTCAGTGTCTAGAGCACCAGCCCAGTTTCAAACATTAAAACGCTGCTGCACTGGCAGCACCAGTCATTTTTTTTTTGCACTTCAATTTACTACATCTCAAGCTGGCATCGCTGCCCAAACCCTAACTCTAATGCAAGGTTTTGAAGGAAAAAAAAAAACGCAGCATGAATGTACTTAATTGCGAGACTTGCCAAAGAGCGTTCAGCACAAATCGAACCCAAACAAAAGGTTTGATAGGCGAGCACGCTTACCACTACACGGCCAGGTCTATGCATTCAATGCATCAAAGTGCCAAATTTAACTTGAATTAATGAGAAAAAGCAATATAACAGGCTACCAGTGCAGCAGCTTCTTCATCTTGGAAACCAGACCGGTGCAGTAGACACTACCTTAATGGAATTATATAAGGTAGTGTCTAGTGCATCAGTTTTGTTTCTAACATGAAAAAGCTGCTCCACTGGCAGCACCAGTCGTTTACGATCTATTGTTTTTTTCTCATTAATTCGACTTAAATATCGCACTTTGACTCATTCAATTCGTAGACCCTGTGGTGTAGTGGTAAGCATGCTCACCTACCGAATTCTGCGCTCCGGTTTGATTTGCACTTAATGCGCTTGGCAAGTCTCACGGTTAGGGAGGCTACATTTGCGCTGTGTTATTTTTTTCTTTTCCAATAGGCTCAGTCAGGGCCATGCCTAGGTGGTTCGGCCCCCCTCGAAAACTCAAGAAGGGGTCCCTACGAAACGCTAAAATTTGCACATTTTCGCAATCGGCTTAAATAGTCACTTAACTTTTACATATCTAAGACTCACCACTTTTCTAAAACCAGGACAGTAAAGCAAGACGAAATTTACTGTTAAATTTACATTAATGATATCCAAAATATAAACTAAACTAGTATAGCTGCAGCATACAAGTCAGGTTATTAACTGCCACTCCGTGTTAACTACAAAATCATTAGAATTATCGTTTGAGAGTGAGTTTTAGGTTATTTAATTCTAAAAACCATTAATACTATATTGTTACAATGTTACGTAAAAAAATAATTTGGGTACTGGAGCTGTAATTTTGAGTTGAAGATGTGATCCTTGTGAGCAGCAGTAGCGACATCAATGATATTCTTGCAAAACATAAAAATTCTTTTTTCGAGCTTTTGCAGGGGCAAAAACATCAATGATCCTGTATTATTGTCTTATCATTTGATAACTTGGTAGTTAGTGTAGTGGTTACCATTCTTGATCTTTCAGTGGGTGACCAGGGCTTAATCTGCATCTAAGTGGGCTTACTTTTGCAGATTACATATCGGGATCCTGTACACGTTCCGCAAAGAAGATTGCCTATCCCAAAAATTGTTTGCCGATAATTATTTCATCATTACTGCCCTAGCCCTTAGCCATATCGTTTGACCATTGTACTTTTTCATTTTCAGTTTAACATCCTTTCGAGATAGTACAGTATCCAGATAAGGTACAAAATATCTTAGATCTGCCAGAGTGCTGAGCCTGCTCATAGCTTACTATAACAATATAATCACTAATCAGAAATATAAAACTTGAGCAATTAAACAATATTTTGTCACAAAGAGAACTGTTGTCAAGTAAGACAAGACTCCCAAACCCCTGCAGAAAATTTTCTCAACTATACACTAGCCCAACGATTAACCACTTCAAGTAATAGCAGAACCGAACCCCCTGAAATAAATTTTAACTTGATTGCTGACATCTGAAGGCAATCTGACTGTAACTATAACTAGACTGACTAGTAGGTGTAGCCAGGATTTTTGATTGGGGGGGCCAAACCACAAATCACATGCAATGACATCATCAGTAACTTCAAAAGAGGAATTTTTTGTGGGGGCAAAGATATCGTAGAATAGAAGATTAGAAGTCATGGCCTGGTGTTGGCTCTTAACTAGGAACTCGTTTAAGAAGGAGGGCTTAGACAGGGGAGTCAGGGGGCGAAGCCTTTGGTTTTTCATAATTTTTTAGAAAAAAAAATTTTTAATACCATTGGATCACATTTCCAACGTATACTATTCAGTGCCCCATTTGAAAGTACTAAATTTTTAACATTTGAAAGCCAATTAAAAAAATTAAATTGTTCACTCTGTTCAGTCCTCCATTTGCTTGCATTTTAAGTCCAAAACAGGTTTAAAATCTTTTTTTTGGAGTTGAATTCTTTAACTGATTTGGCCCAGGTAGGGGGAAGTAAAGTACATTGTCTCCTGCAACATTGTAGCAGTAAATAACAATCCAGTGGTATATTTTCCTTAGAGATTACTGTTTTTGCCATGAAAACAACCAGTTATAGGAATACATACTTGTATACAGCCAGGGGCCCAGAGGCCCTCTTAATTCAAAAATTTGTTCAATGAGCATTCCTCTAACTGAAGCTAATTTGTTTAAAAGTACTTTGTTGCATAAAAACTGGTGAGATGGAGGTGAATTGTTATTGAAAAATGTACAATAGATAGTTACACCTACAAACCATGTTATTGCCCGAGCCGGATTTATATTAAGCTGGGCCCCTGACACAGTGCCATATGTCAAATCCGTCCCTGGTTATTGCATTACGTTCATAAAAACGCTAGATGAGGATCTCAGTTAGCAACTTTTGGAGTAAAAGGAAGTGGCTAGTATTACGTTACGTAACACTCATAAAGAGCATAAGAGAGCAAAGAGTGAGTGCTCATTTACTCTTTTCTGTTTTTTTAATCATCGTTAGGGTTTGGGTTAGGATTAACGTTAGGGTTAGAGTTTGAGTTAGGTTTAGGATTGGGGTTCAGGCTAGAATAGCGATTTTCTTATTCTTACGTAACGTAACAGCAGCCTCTGCCGGAGCAAAAACCTTTAATTTCACTCGAGTTATATGTTTAAATTGGTTGACCATAATTAAATGCAAGGGACCCAGGCCCCCTGGAACAATATTTTTGTTTGAGGCCCATTTAAATATCAAATATAGGGGGCATTTTTAAATTGGTTGGCAAACATTAAATTCAAGGATCCCAGGCCCTCTGGATCAATATTATTGTTGGGGGCCCATTTAAATATTATTGCAGGGAGCCCATTTAAATTGGTTGAAAAAATTAAATTGAGGAGCCTGGACCCTTGGATCAATATTATTGTTGGCGGCTCATTCAAATTGGGGGGCCATTTAAATATTATTGTAGGGGGCCCACTTAAATTGGTTGGTAAAAATTAAATTGAGGTGCCTGGGCCTTTAGATCAATGATATTATTGTTGGGGGCTCATTTAAATTGGGGGCCATTCAAATATTATTGCAGGAGGCCCATTTAAATTGGTTGGTAAATATTACATTAACAGGGGCCCGGGCCCCCTGAATCAATATTGTTGTTGGGGGCCCATTTAAATATTACTGTTGAAGGCCCATTCAAATTGGTTGGTAAAAATTAAATTGAAGAGGCCCGGGGGCACCCTGGATCAATATTATTGTTAATTACTGTTGTACGCGAAGACACTAAAAGAAACTGAAACTGAAGAAACAATACCGATAGTCTTTTTTGTAACATTTTTATCATTGGGAGCATTTCAATTGGGAGGGCCGGGCCCCCTGCCCCACCCCCCCCCCCCTGGCTACGCCTATGGACTGACTCTTGACTGGCTGTTGACTTGTTGTGCATTCGACTGGTAAGCTGAACATCTGAATTGATTAACCAGTTAATTAGTTATTTTTCTGCTAAGACAAAGCAATTTTGTGATTCTATTACATCACAGATAAAATTGTAACGCAGCAGCAGAGACTTACAGACTTACAGGTATGTACCAGGGTAGGAGTATTTTCAGTATCTTACAGCTAGCGTATTTTCAGTATCTTAAATTGACAATACGCTTTAATTTTGTTCTAAATATTGCAAAAAATACTAGCAGTGATCGACAATACCAACTTTTAAAGTATTAGTAGTAAAGTGAAATGTTGGGCACCCATTTTGGCTGGGCCTCCCCGACTGGGGGGTTTGGGGCTGCCTTGGCACAGCCCTGAGCTCAGTAGTGATCAAGACTTGGCCTATTTCCAATAGGCCTAGTCTTGACAGAGTAGTAGACACTAGTCATATAACAAGTTCAGAGTTTAAACTTTCAGCTTCCTCTTTGCTCTTTCTTTAGCAATTGCAGCACAATCTCAATTCTCATGCAAAACAACGTCTGATGCTCACTATTGTACTAATACAAGTAGGCCTAATTGTAACAAACTTTTCTCACTGCAGGTCTACTGTAAGAGTAGGCCTACAGTACCGTACGTTACTTATTAGCCTATGCAATAGGCTGTAGGCTACCAGTATGAATTCTTTCAATATTTAGGTTAGCTTATGGTATCTGTTTATAGGCCAGAGCAATGGCTAGAGGTACACAACTTACGATGGCGCCATAATTCTGTCTACAACAGTACACTATTGTGCTATGATATACCGATAATACCGGTACCAAAGCCGAGGTCGCTCAAACCTTTTTAACTGCTTTCCTATAGGCTATAGGCCGAAGCCTACTGCAAGGCCTAGTTTAACTTTAACCGCACCCTTAGGACATTTCGACCATGTAACTTGCTTGATGCCAACCTCAAACGGTTTTAACTGTTTTATTTTATAAAAAACGAGATATTGACCGATAAAATTTTTGATACCATTCACACTTCAGATGGCTTTACCACGTAGCAACTGATTTTCAATTGCCTGAAACTCAGGTGCAAACGAGGATTGGATTTAAAATGAAAACAAAACGCTGCAAATGAAGGGAGTTGCTAGCGGTTTTATGACCTAATAATTCCTGTAACAGTTTAAATTTTTTTTGGTCTTTTTGAATTGCAGCTCGGAATTTGAATCTTAAATTGTTGTACTCTCTAAGCTAGCGGATACCATAGCAGCTTATTGCAATTAACTAATTTACGGAGGGAGTTGCTTTGTGAATTATAGAACAGGTCGTAGCTCGGTAAGAATCCGCTTCATAGATAAAAGTCATAAGTATGAGAGTACAAGGCAAAAATTTTCAGATATCTGGAAATCAGTCAGCTTTCCCCGTAAACGTTACAGACTTTGGATATTCGGATAGTGAAAAGCTTGATTTTATCAATGATCTTCTACTTGGCCACATTGACAAGAAAGATTTACTTGAAAGAGTTACTGATACCGATACTGAGCATAATGCGGCAGCTCTAAATGTTGGGAATCGAAACAGTTTTGACAGGCCTACCGGTACCTTCTCCATTCAAGCGGAAAAACCTTCGGACCAATTTTTAGAGACAGATTGCAAACTTCAAGGTGTATTTGTTGGCAGTTTAGATTCGCTAAGCAGCTCACAGAGCAGATGTACCACAAATTCATCCCGACGTACTACTAGTGTGTTTATGGTGCCAATAACTGTTTCTGAAGCTACTCAGTTTAGGAGCCAGTCCAAACCGCCTAAGCCCTCACAAGTGGTTGATAATTTATACCGACAACTTGGCAAAAAGGAAACGTCGATAGTTGAAGGTGAACTTTATTGTACTAAACATGGGTCAGAACTGCATCTGGCACAAGAGGTAACTCGTTTTCCTCGGAAAAGTCAACGTCATAGTCGCCATTTAAAAACGAGTTCAGAAAAAACTCTTTCCAAATCACAAAATCGTTATCAACAGCGCAGTCACGAACGGGGAAAACCTCAGAGCATTCAGCCAGGAACTGTACGACGTTTACGTGAGAAATTTGCTGCAGATGACGCATCTAGTTCCAGCTGTACGTACGGTGATACAAAACATCCTGCCTTCAGAGCAGAAACTTCTACCAATGGTATAGGTAAGCAGCATCAAATTAATAAAAATCCTACCTTCGTTAAAAACGCGGCCCTACCCAGAAAGGTTGCCATAGAAGTTATTACTGACATTTCTCATCCTATATGCACCGATGGTTCGGAACTTGGTGATGCATTTTCAGCAAATGCGTCAAGATTTAGAAACCCGAAGAAATTGAAAAATGCCCCCAAGACTCAAAATTCGCTCGAATTTTGTCGGCCCACGAAGAAAAAACAACATTCTATGACTGTTCCCTCTCCTTCCACAGGGAATTCTCTAGCTTATAATTATTGGGCGCTTAGTGACTCTCATTTTGACGAACATTTTTGCGAAGAAATGCACGATAAAGAATGCGCCAGAATGTCAGGTTGTCCTCGGTATGCCTGGAAGAACAAAACTTCAGCTCTAAGATCTCCAGAATTTTGTGACGCTTACGAAGATTCTTTTGGATTAGATCCAACTTGTTATTTCGATGAAAGTGAGCGAGATTGTGCCACAAGTTTTCATTCGCGCTTTCAGTGCTCAGGCTGTGTGTCCTCAGATTCTTGTCAGTCTCTTCAAGATTCAACCAAAGCAGAACAAGGAAGACAGTATTTTCGTGAACAGCCTAACTCAAGTCAAGATCTTGCTAATACAGGTCAAAAGCAAAGGATAGACTTTTGGGACGCCAAATTGGAACGGCAGAAATTTCACAGGCACAAGAATGATGGTAAAATGGTAAAACCACGTCTTGCTTCAACAAATTCTAGAGTAATCAACAAAAAGAAAAGGAATGGATTCCCTGCTGATTCTAGCTCAAGGTAAGTTGTTTGTATGGCGCAAGAGAGCAGAGTACCAGGGTTAAATTATTTCCCATTACTAGACTATTTTTAGAATATTTTCGTAATTTTTGACCAAAGGACGAACGTATTCTCCTCCCTTCGGGCCTCATTCATGTAAATGTCAATGCATAAAAATGTTGCAAAATTTAACCCTTTGACAAAATTTTATATTAAAGCCAACGGTCTGATAGTGGTATATTTTAATGAATTAAACAAAAACATTGATTCGTTAAAATTTTAATAAATTAACAAAATATTGTCTAAAGATTATGTTTATGTATTAAAACGTTATTCTATTAACGCGTCAAAAAGGCTGAGTCATATCCTATGTATCCCAATAGCGTGACATTAAAAAACGGGCAGATATGTTAATGTCGTAATGCTTTTTGTAGGTCGCAAAAGAGGTCTAACCACTCTTTAGTGCGTCAGCAACTTGCTTCTCCAAAACCTCGATCCGTCGATTTCATTGAGTACCCTTTCACCGCTTCATCTTCTGAAGAAGATTACGAACAAATCGAAGAAGTTTTGCGAAAAACCTCCGCAACTGGATCTAAACTGACCTCGAAAAAGCCTCCGAACTTTTTACGCAAAGCTCAATTTAACACTGCTACTGATACAGGTTAACGTTGACTTTTTTTTAAATTTTTCAGCGCTTTTAATAAAGTAGAGAGCCACGATTTTTTTCAAAAACATTTAGCCCACGTTTTTGTCCGTCAGAAATGACCGTTGAGCAAAGCCCGACCTCGGAAGTTCATCGTTACCAAAGGTTTTGCAAAAATAGAAAAGATATTGTCTGTTATCGGATAACGAACAAATTCCGGCCACAAATATTCTACGTTTCATTTTGACTATCAGTAAGTTACCAGTTTTATGTTTTAACATTCTTCGACCGATTTTTACTCTTTTTTAGACGATTCAATGCTAAATTTTGAAGATCTCAAAAAAGAGAACGAGAAACTCGCATCCCTGCGGCAGCAGTTTGCTCGCGGTCTTCAGTTCGAAACAGCTGAAGACACTGATGAATCGGAGAGAAACCCAGAAAAAGTAGCATATGACAAACGTGTCAGACACTTCACCAAACCACCTCCGGCCCTGAAACCAAAAACCAGCTTGACATTTGAAGATCGTAGAAAGCTAGGCCTAATCGAAATCCCCGATCCATCGGCGTCAAATTTTCACGAAAAGGTTTACCATATGAAAAAGCATAAAATACATTATAGAAAATCGGTGGAAAACCTCGGCAAACCAATGCTGAAGAGCACCAAAGAACGCAAACCAATCAAAAACGACCACCATGGAATATCACCTGACAGCGATTATTACTTTGGTAAATATTACATCAATTATCATCTTCTTTTGGTAATCACTAAATAGTGTTGGCCACAATATTCAAACTTTCGTCGTAAGATGGCGCTCGAAATAGGTTGACAACACTCATCAAGGCTTGCAAATTCATGCAGTGTATTATATTATTATACAGTACCGGTATATTTTCAGGGCCGATTTTTGGGAGGGCAACCAATTTAAATTTATAACCGGGAGAAATTAAGAGTTTTTATCCTAAAAGTTGCTATTTCAGGCCCTCATCGAACCTATTTATGAACGTAATGCAATTACTAGGGCCGGATTTACCATAATAAGGAATGGTACCAGCTTGGGGTCTCGTGTTCAGATGGGGAGACTTTTTTTGTCTTAACCTATATTTGGTAGAAAAATGTTGCAAAAATCTTCAAAGTATCTATGCCCAGCTCAATGTAAATCCGGCCAAAGCAATAACATGGTTAGTCCCCCTAACCAACTATTGCACCATTTTTAAATAACAATCCACCTCGCCTTTTTTTACGCGACAAAATACTTCTGAAAAAAACTAGCTAGGGGAAATGCTTATTGAACAAATTGTTGAATTTAAGTTGAGTGGGCGTGGGCCCCCTGGTCGTACATGTACTTCTACAACTGGTTATTTTTATGACAAAAACAAAAATCTCTATGACAAATCTTCCAGTAGATTGTTCTTTACTTTTAAAATATTGCACGAGAGGCATTGTATCTTGCTTTCTCCTATCTGGGCCAAATCGCTTACAAAATTTAACTTTAAAATGCAAGATTTTAAACTTGTTTTGGACTTAAATTGTGAGCAAAAGGAGGATTGAACAATTTTAATTTTTTCAATTGGCTCTCAAATGTTAAAAATCTAGTTTTTTCGAATGGCTCTGAAGAAGTGCAAATTGTAATCCAATGACATTAAAATGGATAGTTTTCCCAAAAACTTACAAAAAATCGCTCAGCTGTCCAGACCCTAGTCTGAGATACGTTTGAGTAACACGATTTTTCTCAATACGTCTCCCAATCTACACTTTTTATTTTGGGTTTAAGTCTTCTCCCTAACAAAATCCTGGTTATGTGCCAAACACAGGCCACTGCTTCTGATCTTCCAATCTACCATATCTTTTCCCACAAAAAGTTTCTCTATCGAAAATTTCTTGTGACTTATTGCATGTGATTTGTAGTTTGCCCCCTTCTCCCAAACCAAAATCCTGGCTACGCCTATGGGTGTGGATGCAGATAATAAATGTGGTTTCTGAAGCAGGAATGACGAATGAGCATTGTATTTTATTAATTTGAATTGCATTGATTAAATTAAAAAAGTTATTATACATAACGTTTTTTGGATGGGATGGATCAAAAATACGCCCAGTAAGTTTGTGCGAGGTCAAGAACATTAATCATAAACATGCGAAATTTTGAGATTATACACAATTTGTGCTTATAAATTTTATTATCTCCCCCACCAAAATTTTTTGGATCCGCCCCTGCAAATTCTTGTATTTTGTGCCAAAAATGCTTCGCATTGATTCTACAACTTAAGTTTGTCCTGTATTCAAAAACACTTGATATCAATATTAGTACCAAATACTGCTCTCTCCAGCTGGATAATACATTTTTTCTTTATCCTTATCTGTATCAAAAAGTGCTTCAAAGGTGAAAACAGCTTTATAGTTTCTTATTTGTATTTTTTCGGCCTAAAAGTATTTTTTAACAGCAACTTATTTTTTCTACTCTCTACAGTATTATTTTATTCATTCTTCTCCCGACAGTAGGTCCATCCAGGGTTTAATTTGAATTTAGGTACTTTTGGTTTTCGTGTAAGGTTTTAGACCCTACAGGTTGTTCATGACTTGTATGTCTTGACCAGAAGTTAGGTGTTTTGTGCACACGGTTTAGTGTTTCGGAAACTTAACTGTGATTGTTGTAAATTTTAGCACCTCAACCTAGTGCAAGAGGAATTCAGCAACCACAAAAAGGCAGAATCCAGCACAAAAAAAGAAGCTTCGCTAGTGTTCCCATCACCAAAAAAAGTTTTTCTGCTTCATGCCCAAAATTCCATTTAAATTCTTTGAACGATTCTCGTTCAAACTCAACCGATGATATTATGCCAACCATCACAAACAAATTTCATCCGTGTAAAAAAGTTAGTAAACATGTGTTTCCAGCAGAAAAACCACATGCGGAGTGCAAATCTTCAAGTCCAATTCCGACTTCCAAACAAAAATACAACCAAAAAAATGTCATCATAAAACCTGGTAAATCATTGTGCTTATCCCAAAATATTGCCCAAACCTCAAAAAAGGTCGAAATGAAGCTTGGTGGCAAGTCGAAGTCTTTTGAAAACCTTCAGCTGAAAAGAATTCCCTGCACTCCCAGCCACGAGGCGATTTCATGCGCCCAGGAATGCCCAATACCTTTGTGTCGACGAGAATGGAACGTTGATGGTGTATCACTGGCTGGAAATTTTTCAAATAACATTATCCCTGATCGAAACAAGAGGACAACTTTGCACTCGAAAGAAAGTTAGCATTTGATTTAGCAACACCTTTTTTACAATGCAGAAGGATATACCAAAGAAGAATTCAAGATGAAATAGTCCATTTAAGTAACTTCGAGGTAACTTTTTGTACCATGTAAATTGTACGTCAACAACATAAAGTGAAGAGAGGATCACTCACATTTTTATGCTTTGTATATGACTACATACAATATTTTGCTAGTTTTAGAGTGTATTACAGTTATCTGTACTTATGTGGAAATGATCATATTTAACCGTAATTAAGTGTTTATGGGAGCTCCATCTTTTGGTCTTTACAATTTATTTTTTAACATAGCATGAATTGTCAGTGCTCAATGATTATAATTTAGAGAAAGTAAATTGCATATTGCAAAAATTGAACAAATTTGGAATTAAGATAATACTCTTTCTTGCCCTTCCTCTCCTAAGAGAGATTTTCAAGAAATTTCTATTCAAAATGCAGTTTTTTTTTTAAACAGATTTACTACTATTTGAATAAATTATGTCACAATTTCGGTTTGTTGTCTGCATGACAAGGCAATTTGGCGAATCTCTGTTTGAGGAAAAACAATAATAAGGGTGTTATTCTAAATCTGAATTTTGTTAAAATTTTATACATTTTAATGCAAATTGCAGAAACCTAGAGATACGAAACCCTTGCAACCTATTTTACCCTCACCGGATCCTCAGAGGCAATTTTATTAAGATAGAGAGTAATTTTATTCAAACAGACCAAGGGTGATCTTATTCAAATAAACAGAGGATAATGCTATTCAAATAGACATGGAGTAAACTTATTCAAATAGACAGGAGATAATCTTATTCCAATAGACAGGGGATAATCTTATTCAAGTAGGCAGAGAGTAATATTATTCAAATAGACAAGAAATAATCTTATTAAAATCAAATAACATTAATCCTTAACGTTCCCGAGAGTGTGTCACAGGCCGTGGGGGTTGCAATTTGCCTTGATTGCATCCAGTTTGTATTATTCTGTTCTGGATTTTCCATTGAGCAGTAATACTTTTGATAGTAACGTCAAACCCCACATAACTCAATCAAATTTTGTATTTATTTAAATAACAAACTTTTTTCGTGTTAAATCAAGTTTGACAAGGAAATGAACTTTTACGTTTTTAGTAGAGGCTGGTTTCCGCTACGCATAAAGCGGATATAGGTGAGTGATATTTTTTACTCGCCCACAGAGTCATATCACAGTTGCGTCATTGCCAAGTTATATATTACTTTTTTAACTTTTGTATCCTTTATTTAATACGATCTCTTTTTATTGGCAATAACTTGACAATGCTGCACTATTTTGTAGTTCATCAGAAGACAAAATATTATCAAGAAAAATACACTGATTTTTCCATGGTTAAAACGCTATTTTTCTAATCCAGAGAAAATTTCTTTGTGGGCTAAAAATATTTGTAACTGCGGTCTGCGTGAATGATGGTGGTTTTAAAGCACAGCTGTTGTAGAATTCTTGCATAATGTGATTGTAAAATCTTGTGTATTTTTGTCCGCAGAAAATCTTGTATAATGTTGTGAGTTTGGCCATGGTTAAGCTCAGGCCTAAATCATCTTTTTTCTTCTTTTTTCATTGCTTGCTTTTCCGTGATGGTTGCGGGGGCAGCAGCTAGAAAATAAGCCACCACACTTCACGGTCTTCCATCACATCCATCATTTGCCTGGGTAAAGTCCCAACCGATTTCATGCAAGTTTCTCAATGCGATTGGTCTTTCTAGTTGTAGGTCGTCTAATTGGTCTTCTCACATTTGCTTTGGCAAGGAAAGCTTGTTTGGGGAATCCTTCCTGAGGCATTCTGCTTACAAGGCCAAACCATTTAAGCAGAGATCTTATATTTTGAAGAAGTAAGGCCTTTGACATATACTTTTCCTGAAAAACTAAGCAGTGATATCCCTCTGTAGTTAGCACATTGCTTGCGATCTCCGTTTTCGAATATTGGAATAATCACACCTGTTTGCCAATCTCTGGGAGTTTTGCCAAGCTTCCACGCAACTTGAAACACTCGCGTTAACCAGAGAATTCCTTCTCCAGTCAGCGTTTTCAACATCTCGGGTCTGATTTCATCTTCACCAGCAGCTTATCCAGATTTTATTCCTTTAATTGCTGTTGCCACTTCTGCTGCAGTGAAAACTTCCTTTTCTCCTAAATATATCACTTTCTGTGCGTGACGAGTTGATGCCTTTACAGGATTCAAAAGATCTTCAAAGTATTCTCTAAATCATGAAAGGATTTCATCTCATCCATCAAAATGTTACTTGCAGAATCCTTGATGGAGTATGTCACACTCAATCTTTTGCCACGTAAACGGCGGATAATCTTCTAAAATACTTTGTTTGCCGAAAAATAGTTGGAATCCAACCCACAACCTAACTCTTCCCATGGTTTTTCCTTGGATTTCTTTACTGCCGAAATTGCCGCTTTTCGTATCTTAGTGCACCAAGATTGCGAATCAGATGACGATTTGTCTGTAGCAAGGCCTTGAACGCATCTTTATTTGCTCGAATAGCTTCTTTTACCTCTTGGTTTCATCAAGAAGTTCTGTTCTACTATCGCCCTCCAAACTAAGCCGTTTTCGCCCACAGCTTTCAGCAGCTAATGAAATGATCGCTGATCTTAACAGCAGCCATTCTTTCTCAATGTCCTTGGATGCATCAGGAAGTTGACTAAATTTAAATGATATACTGGATGCAAACTGATTCCTTACTTCTTTGTTCGCCTAAGCCTCCCATTTGATCCGCTAAGTCACATACGACTTGTTGGATTTCCTATTTGGCCAAGATTTTGAAACTCGCAAGGAGCATACTACCAGAGAGTGATCAGTTGACAATTCAGCACCTCGCTTTGATCAAACGTCCAGCACATAAGAAAACAAATTTGACGACGCTATGCAAAAATCTATCGAAGATTTTTGATCCTTACTAGGTCGATACCATGCATGCTTGTGAACCTCACTGTGGTGGAAAAAGGTATAAAGGTATTCATGATGCGGAGTCTGTGGCTACAACAGAGCTGCAATGAATACCTTTTGTTCTCATTCAGTACATTGACTCCATGTTTTCCGTTCACACCATTCCACGCATCTGTGTCTGTTCCAACATGTGCGTTAAAATCCCCCATAAGGATTGTAGGTTCATTAGGTGATACTCGAAGAAGAGCATCATTTACTTCATCCTCATAAGCCTGATATTCACTCGCAGTATTAGGGGCATATACCTAATTATTGTTAATAATCTTGCTAATTTAAAAATTTTTTATATATGTTACATTAAGCAAAAATGTTTTTATGATAGAGATTAGGTAAAATTGTTTGCATATTGAAGAATTTTAAGGCGTGGCTTAAATTTACGTAGAGATATAGTTTATAAAAAATCTGTTGTGGTGGATAATGCGAAGTATATTCTTCCTCTAGAAATAAACAATACGAAAATTCGGATTTAGAACGCCGTATATTTGTTCCGCTGTAACAAGATAACATCTTATAACAAAGGAGATGTAATTGTAATTCTTATTAGTTCTTATTTTTATTAACTCTTGCAAGGTTATGCTGATCGTTTGTTACCGCGAATAGTTGTTTATTATCAACTTTGCATTATCGTAAAGAACCAGTAAAATTTTTATTGAGGCTTGCAGCTCTCAATTTCTTGTGAATTTTTAGCCTCAATTTAAAAAAAGTGGTGGCGTAACCAAATCTTTTTTATCAATGGATGGTATAGCCAGATTGCAAACATTTGCAAAAAAAATTAATTTTTTTCTGAGGTCCGGTTATTATTTTCTTTTTAAAAAATCGGCATTTTATTGTTTTTGTTCAGAAACAAAAAATGATTATTTGAAAACACTTAGAATTAGCAATATTGCAGTGGCTGGAATTGGTAGTTGTGGTTGTATTGAGTCCTGTTTAAATTTTGGTGACTGAACTATTTCAGCTTCACCTGCACGCAACACTTTGATGTCTTGGCATTGTTTTTAAATTATGAGCAAAACTCAGTTTTGCATTTTTATTATGAGTTTTTAACAAATGCATTATCTAGTTTGTCTACTGGTGGAATTTTAATTGTAGTTCAGGAACAGGTGTTATTTGGTGACATTATTTTTTTTTATTTCCGAACTATAATCTAGATTAAAATTTTTATGTTACCTTTACCTAGGTGATCATTTAAAGAAGTATTTTGAAAAAAAAACGATTTTGAATTTAAAAAAATCATGCTAAAAACAAGTATGTAATTGGTGGCTTTGTAACCAGTTATGCGACATAAGAATGTAATATGGTTAAAAGTTTTTTGCATTTATTTTTGTGGTATACTGCATTTTTAGTTTTTGAAAAACTAATTCTTAAGTAATATTTTTTTGATATCCAATTGAATTTCTCTGCACTTCACTGAATTGCAGCAAATCAATAAAGAGCAAGGATTGCAGCAGCAATGATTTTTTTTTTTTTTGAAATATGATTGGTGTAGCGGTTGTGGGCGTGTTATATAATTAAAATAATTACAAAACCATCTTTCTTTCAAAATAAACACTTACCAATTTATTCGGACTTAAATCTGCTGAAGCTTAACAATATCTTTGATCTTGAAGTTCTAAAATTTGTGTTGAAATTTCAAGCTTCATTACTTTCTAAGTGTTTTGGCAATTATATTTGAGGAACTGCGCAAAACCACAGCTATTCAACGCATTTTGCTTCTGATGAAAATTTCGCACTCTTGTTTTGTAGTAAAACAATATGCAAAAATCGATTCGCTGCGTATTAGGTAGAAAAATGTAGAACGATTTACCAATTGAACTCTAAAGCGATCCAAGGATAAGTTTGAATATGTTTGAAAAAATTTTTAAATAAATTCTTCTATAAAAACAACCAATATGAGGTGCATTTGTCTGTTGTTAATTCTGTGCATATTTGTTTAAATTTACAGTATCCGTTTCTGCTGCCATTAGCACTTTTAATGCTCGTTATGAATTTTTGTTTTGTATTGCTCGAGTTTTATTACCTTGTTATTTTAAAGTTTATAGTGAGAAGTGCTGAAACTCTGTTTCTCAACAATACGACTTGTAAATTGCTGTGTTCCTATACTCTTTGCTTTATGTAGCTGTTGTGCTTACAGATCAAGCAATCAATACTAGCATTAGCTATCAGTTTTCTATTACCTACACGTAGGCTTAACATCACTACAAGAAACAAGAAGGCAAGAAAATTATTCATAGCACATGAACCGATGACAAGCTTATCACAACTACTGACTGGCACTAGGCTACGGTTATGAAACTACCCAGGCGGAGAGAGCGACTCCGCACAGCATGAAATCATTATTACGACATTAGTCTGTTTTTTCTATTATGACAGTAGTCTGTTATTGGGGGATCAAAATTCTTTGCATTTAGTCTGTTTTGTTTTTTGTTTTTTCCTTTCTGCTATTCTGCATTGTTTGATGTAAACTCGGGTTCGATTCCCGGTCGGGTCAAACCAAAACACTATAAAACTAGGTATTCACAGCTTCCCTGCTTGACGTTCAGCATTAAAAGAGACTGTGTGAAGCCTCCACCGCGTGTGGTAGACAGGTGGGCAGGTGGCAGCTTGACTCGAAGACCGAAAGGTCTCTTTGCAGTATCCTGGCCAAGGCAACTTGGTGAATAAACTCTAGTTGCAAATTACAATTGCCTTTCTGTGTTATATAGGTAATTGCCAAGTGAGAGGCTGCAGACTTGGTGATTTTCTTGGATCTGGATGGTGGTTTTTTGCAGCCTTTCACCAGAAAGACTTTGCCTGCATTTTCAAAGTGAATGCATTTGAATTTGTCAAATGCGTCTACTGTCTTTCTACACCAAAATAAAACGCAGCAACAACAACAGCGTATTGAAGTTTCTTCCTTATAGTCATTTAAATCTGTTGTATTTAACTATTCAAACGATATTCGGATATAGGTTTTGGTAATTTTTCGAACAAAAATATTGCAAATTTTGTTGCTTTGCTGAAACACCAAAACGTGTACAGTTGACTTTTTAACTTATCTCGATTATTTTGGATTTATGTATCTTCCTTAATATTAACTGTTAAAAATTATGCATCGATTAATACGATTTTAAAAATAAACAGGCTAGAAATAAGTGTAATTCATAAATGATTCATAATTCGTTTGTCAGTTATCAGTGTTTTTTTTCATTTCAACAATTTTCGTTTCGTATTACGATTACCATTAGAGCAACATCCGGATCAGCGTCAAGAACTTCAAAAAAATCAAACTCTACTCTTCATAGGCTACTCCCTGTAACACGCCGAAGCGTGTAACAAGTTGGTGGGGTCCATCTCGGCTCTCGGGCTCACAAACAACGCAGCTCTTTTCAAAGAAATTTCGCTGAGGTGGCGAACAGTTAGCAGCTCGACAGGTCGGAGATTTAGACTCCAGATCTCTCGTTCCAGAGACAAACGCGTTACCGCTCAACCTATTTTGCTTTGAAACTGGTCTAAAAAATGCAATTAGTTTGGTCCAAATGGCGTTTTTGCACTCCAGAAAGACATTGCCTACATTACATTTTGAGGAGAAAAGATGACAACCTTAAAGTAAATAAGGGTTTAGAATGTGAAGCGAAGGGTTGCAAAGAAACAGGAGACCTAAACGAACGCGGAAAACAACAAGTAGAGAATGAAGAAAAGAAAAATGAACTGGTGAAAAAGGATGTATGTGATCGAAGGAAATAGCGAGGCTTGGTGAAGAAAATGAACACACAAAATTCGGATAACTCCGTCGACAGGAAAAACTTGTGTAAAATTTGAATTGATAATGATGATGTATTTTTGTGTTTCAACGTCTACGTTTGGATTAAGCGGAGATCAACGTAATATTACGCTAAAAGATATACCAGGGTACGAATATAGTACATATACTACAAAAACAGAAATTGTTTGTATAGGTTTAATTTGATTTTTTTGTATTTTAAGAATGAGTTAGCTGTTTTTGATGGAATTTTGTAATTGACAGAATATGGAATTTACTACAATACAGCAATGACTAGGTAAGCTCTGACTAAGAAGATAATGCTACTGGATGTATAATTTCTGTGGTTTTTAAGTTTTATAGTTATCATAGGTCAATGGGATATTGCTTTTCTAGTCAAATTCAATATCCGGATAACACTGTGTGGCATATGTTTCTAAAGTTCTGCTGCATTGACAACTTTTCTTGAAGAACTATTATCATGGTATTAAAAAGAAGGTAAAAAGATATGATTTCAGGTCAAAAGCCGGACAGGGAAGGATAGTCTAATTTAACACAGTATTGTAACCAAAGAGTTAAGAAGGTTTCAGCCCCTTTTGTCCAAGTCACTAAGAAAATTTAACCCTAAGATGCGAACTTTTATAAACGTGTTTTGGAGTTGGCCTGTAAGTAAAGAGGAGCTTGGAAATGTAATTCCTCATCCAGATTTTAAATCTTAACCAATTAACTGCCAATTTTTTTTTTTTTTTTTTTAATTTACTTTATTTTGATAGATTTACATCACATCACAACAAAAATCATGCATATTTTCAAACTGCACCGTCACATTGTTCAAAATCTTAAATTTAAGTCCGATCCCCAAATGGGGATCACGATAGATACCATCTAATTTTTGTGCCATTCTCTGAAGCATTCAACGTGCAGTCCAACATTGCATTTGCAACACTGTTTTCTAACATTTTTCTTGCAAATTGCACACTTTCTTTGTTAGCCCATTTCTGTGCGATCAATGTAGTGACCTTCTGCTGATGCTTTAATGTCGAGAGGAACATGGTGCAGCAATGATTTAGGAAAAGATTTTCGTCCAGCCTTTTTCGGATCGGATAACTTTGAAGATAGAGCAAGGTATGCTCGGGCAACCATCCTTCTAAAACCCTGCAGGGGAACTGCACCATTTGCAAGACAATACAGTGCATGGGCATTCACAAGTGCAACGTCAAAAGCATTGGTCAGCAAAGGAAAGTACCACTTTTTTCCCCGAATTTTTATCCTGTATTTCTGCACACTCCAATCCATCTTGTCGACCCTACCCATGTGCGTGTTGTATGCCGTGATAAGTTTGGGTTGGGTGATTTGCTTGTATTGCCTTTCAGCTCTGTTCCATCGTTTGGCTTGTGAAATAGGCTCAATAGTTTCATGGTTGGTCAAAAGTTTCACACAGCTGTTGTCGGTCCAGGTAACTGCCAAAATCTCATTTTCCACATCAAATCGGTAGTCATAAGTTCCTCTATCTTTTTTCTTCATTTCTTTGTCATTAGCAATGGGGCACTTGTTCATTCTGTTGAATCGAACAGTCCCTGTTGCCTGAACATCAATATCTAGCAGATGTTTCATCAACGCGAATCCAGTGAAAAAATTATCAAAATGAATTTTGTGAACACTTGGTGTCTCTAAAATCGAAACCATTTGCAAAACCACAGATGCACCAAGTCCTGTTACAGCCCATTCATTTCCGGTTTCTAAGGACTTGCCTTCATACACTTGCATCTGGTAACAATATCCTGTTTGGGAGCAACATAGTGCCCATTTCTTGAACCCAAATCTTATAGGCTTGCCACGCATAAACTGCTTTAAATAGTGATGTCCAAAGTATCGAACCGTTTGTTCATCGATGCTTAGATTTTCTGAGAAAACGCCAAATTTTAGAAAGTTTTTATTTAGCTTCTCAAGCAGAGGACGAATTTTAAAAAGTCTGTCCCGATCATCAGCCGGAACTTTTTCCAAAACGGAGTTGTCGATAAGATGAAGGTAGCGCTTTATTTCTAGATATCTATTTCGAGTCATACACTTTTTGACACACTGAACATCCATGTCTTCATCTTCACACCAATACAATTGTTCCTGTGGTAAAGAATGATAGCCGGTAAAGAGAAGAATTCCACTAAACTTTTTCATGCGTGCATTTGTAAGTTGGAATTGATGGTTATTATTTTGTGTGGCATACCTGATACTCTGCTGGACTATATCTCTGATAATGTCCTCATCAAGCAACTGCTCAAAACATTCTACGGGGGTTTTGTCCTTAAATATGCTAATGACATTGTTTCTCCTTTTTTCCACCTCTTCAGCATTTGGATACTGTTTAGAATAGCAAGCTGGTTGTCTCTTCCATTTCGCCCTCAAAGTCAGTGTTCTTTTTTTAGTAGGTGGCGAGACCAGTGGCGGATTTAGGGGGGGGGATGGGGGGGATGCATCCCCCCCCACCAGCCTAAAAGTAACGATTTTGGCAGAAAAATCAGCCTCTATTTCGAATAATTCGGCTCCAGTTAGGGATTCATCCTCCCCCCACCAACCTAAACCTAACGAACCCGGCGGAAAAATCACTCCCAATTTTGGTGAAGACCTTTTTTTTTTTTGGAGACCACCTGATTTTGGGCGAAAAAAACGCTTGAATTTCCGATTTCGGCCGAAAAATCACTCTCAATTTTGGTTTTTTTTTTTTTTTTTTGGAGACCACCTGATTTTGTGCGAAAAAAAGTTTGAATTTCTGCCTTCGGTCGAAAAATCACTCTCAATTTCGGTGAAGGCATCCGAATTTTTGAGGTTTTGTGCTTAAAATCCCCCCCCACCAAAATTTTCTAGATCCGCCACTGGGCGAGACTGTACTATTTGCTGCTGCACTTGCAGCTGCACCAGTGTTTGAACTCAGATCCAAAACAACAACTCTATCTTCTGTTGCCGATCGATAAATTTCAATCATTCCAGGAACGTCCGATGGTTCTTCATCATCCAAAATATCGTCATCAATATCTTCATTGTAAGACAATTCATCAACCCTTTCTGGAGGAATTTCAACAATATCGATTGGGCTGTTGTCATTTTCTTCATCATCAGAATCAAAAAAATCATCTGCATTTATAATACTGTCAATTTCTTTTAACGAAAAAACTTTACGACTAGCCATTATCTGCAAAACACAGTCATCAGTAGAAAGCTATAGCCTATAGAGTTTTTTTGAAAGGGGGGACACAAGTTATTCGTATTTCTACTTATTTCATTACTTTAAAATTGAGCTGAATTGTGCTGCCACAATTTTAAAACAATAATGCACCCAAAAATACTTGAGATATGCTAGTAGTGTAAACCGGTCTAGAAACGGTATTTTGCTAAAAAATGCTTCGAATTCATGGAAATAAATAAATATGAGATTTCAAACCTATATGGAAAAAAAAGTTCCTCGCTTAGAACTTGCTGCAGTTTTCGAGAAACACCAAATTTTATTTGAGTATCAGGTTAGGGAAACATTGCATCAGACATCAAAATTCTATTTTATGTCACCGCCACACTTCAAAGCAACGTGCACACAATAAATTAACAGTGTTGGCAGATTTGCTTGCATAAACATTATATATCACTGCGCACTGCGCAGGCTCAAAATTTTTTGCAATTTTCTCTTACAATGCAAATTTGTTCTGCACCTCTTTTATGAGTTACTGCTACTATTATTCGCTACACTTTATAACTCATTTACTGCGACCTTACACTGAACTTGATGGCTATTTTGCTTTTGAGTATTGTAACATCTCATGGCATTCACTTTGACCGTTTACTGCATACTTTTTACCACATTGCATTTTTCCACTCATGTATTCTGCTGCACACTTGCACAGTTTACTTTCTTGCCAGAATACTTCTAGGCAAAAAAACTTTCAGTTTAAAACAGCAAACTAATGCAAGTGTTTTTAGAAACACTATGAACAAAGAGATAAAACATCCTCGTGCGAGTAATCATGCGCAAAAAAAGAAAAAATGACTCAGGTTTCAGACAAATAATCGGCAATTCTAATGAATTTTTCACAAAATACTACTCAGTAGGCCTATCAGCCGTGATCCCCAAATGGGAATCGAGGCACTTGAATTCACAACACTTATCCAAATTACTATTCAATGTAAAAAATGGAATTATGGCCATTAATACTTAGCAGTACACACTACTAAGTCACTGAGATAAAAATTAGTCTCTCTTAAATAAGATTTTTCAATAATAAAAAAACGCTGATAAATTGTGTGATAAAAATTGGTGGTAAAATTTAAAAAATGAACTGGTGTGGTTGAATATTCTTGCAGAAATGATTACATTTGCCTTTTTCTGTAAGGCAGCAATATGCTAAAGCAAGTTTATATAAATTTAATGCAAGTCGGTGACAAGGAGGAAGTCCAAAGACCCTAAAGTTTATGATCCCCAAATGGGGATCAGGGCAGGTAATGGGTTAACTGGTTAATTTTTTCAAATGGCTCTGAAAACGAGAGAAATTTTATCCCAATGGCGTTAAAATAGCGATTTTTCCCAAAAAAATTGCCCAGCGACTGGGAGGTTTGCCCTCAGATCTTCGTGTGTGACGCGCTTGGGTTGCACAAGTTTGCCCAATTGAGACATTTTTTGTTCAAACAATTTTAACTTTGGGTTCAAGATTACCCATAGCAAAATCCTGGCTGTGCGCCTGGTTCATCTGACTCATGACTTACTGATCTTTTTCCAAACTTGACTCTGGTGAGGAAGGATGTCAGTACGGTACTTCACGTTTAAATTTTGAACAAGGCGTATATTTCAAAAATTTGCCGTACCATTCTCACGTAACTTATCAAAACAAAATTTAGCATGCGTGACGTACCTACGTACTTTTCATCGGGTTGTACGCTCTAAACATACCATTCTTAAAAGATACGGCACGTAGGTCGATCAAAGCTCTAGACGTACCGTACTTGTGAGGTACGGTAGGTAGGTAAAAAAATTGCTGAGGTTTTTCCGAAGTTCTCGTTTTCCGTGCTTCAAAAAGAAGGGCTTACCACTGCATTTGTATTCTCAAATAGAATTTATGAAAATCAATTTTTACGAGTTAGGAGCTTTTCAACTGATTTGACGTCTTTTGCCTTTAATTCTTGGGGAAGAAAGGGGAGGAGAACAAACAATCAGAACCCACAAGTTAGAACACATGACATAAATAATTTACGGAAGCGTAACAAGACATAGTACTAAGTTACTAACACAAGTACGGCACGAAGCGTCATCAGCAAGCTGCAAATGTCGTGACGTAACGTATTTGCATGGTAGGGTACGTTAGTACGTTTAGAACAAACAATCAAACAGCGCAATAAACCAAAAAGCGCGCACCGCACAAGCGTACTGTACTTTTTAGCAAAAACTGAGGCGTACCATACCGCACTGCTATGCTTGCTGGTGAGTATTTGAACTGGCTCCAGATTTTCACTAAAAACCCAGCGACTCCTTGATTCTAAATTAAAGCCTTCGAAATGTTATGTTTCAATTTTTGTGCTTATTAATCTAGTTTGACAAAGGCTATTTTAGATCGACGAATTGTGTTTTCAACGTTCTTTAAGCGTGGGTCAAAAATGCCCCCCAACCAAACTTGTAAAGACGTCATGGTAGCACCAAATTAGGCGTATCGGTTAGTGTTCATCTCAATTTTTAGAAACTAGCTTTTGGCTTTTTTTCATTTATATTTACCAAGTTACCTTGGTCACAGCAAAGGGACTTTTCGGTCTTCAAGTCAAGCTGCCCGCTGCCCATTTGTCTACTACACACGGTGGAAACTTCATTCTCCCTTTTAATGCTGAACGTCACGCAAAGAAGCTGTGAATATCAATTTTTTATAGTTTTGATTTGACTCGAGCGAGAATCGAACCCGCACCAATCTATTCTGCAAGCTGCAATCTTCGACGAACTTGCAAGCAAAGAGAAAAAGCTGAACATTGACTTGGTGCCTCTACTAGTCATTCATTTTCATTTTCTTAGTACACTGCACTTTATCTAAAGCATTTTCGGACTTTTGATGTCATTATTATTGTCGAATATTGCGAAACAGCAAAGTTTTGAATGGCTGACGTTCAACAAAAAACACTCGATTACTGAGAAGAACGAAACTCGAGAAATGAAAAAGCCAGGGCAAACAATCATTTCGAGTGATTGTTTTTATGTTTCTGAACAAATTGTACAATTAGCAGTTAGGTTTGCTAATGTTGTGCTTTTCCGCTCTGGGCATTACAATTAATTCAAATACCAGTAATAATTGAATTCAAAGCTGCAAGGATAATGCCACAAGAAAAAAACTCATCCCGAACAAGTTTAACAGAAAAAAAGAAGAAAAAAAAAAGACTATGAGAAGATCACGAACAAATTGGATCTATTACATAAAGAATTTGAACTGGAATCGTTTGATCTTCATCCAAGCAAAACAGAGTCATTTTTATACATGGTTTTATTGGGTGGACAAAGCCTTTTACCCTTATTTGTGGGGGCAACACGTGACTTTAGCCCGAAAATAAGATTCAACAGTTTTGTGTTTGTGAATATTTTCATGTAACTATAGTCTCGCCTTTGGGACCGTAAAAAAATTGAGTGAAAATTAGCCCATCTTAAAGCTGGCTAAATTGCTTAAAGTTGAGAAATTCTGCCCTCCCTATTGAATCTAAATTTTAGAAATGACTGAACTGGCCTGAAAGTGAAAGTAAACCGGAATTTATTTTGTCACCCGTTACAGATAAACAGCGCAAGTAATGCAACACAAAAATACACTTAGCAAATTTAGCGTAAAGTAATTCAAGTTAAAAATTACAATCAAAACAGCCACAATGAGATTGCAACGGGACTGATTTCGTCTTCGTGCCTGCAGCCACCTATTGCTATTAAAGCGTCACTTAGAGATTTTGTTCAATATTATCCAATTTTTAAGAATACATTAAGAAACAAACAAACATTAGCAGCAGAAAGGGGGAATAGAAGAAGAAGGGAAGAAGCAGAAACCTCATATCGTCGAAATAAAAATAAATAAATAAAAAACATAGCTTTATATTATGTTTCTTGATCACATTTTTGTAAGAGTGAGTTTTAAAGTTTAGCTTTAAAAGATTGTAATGTATTGCATGTTTTCAAATCGGCTTCCAATGCATTCCAAATAAAAGGACCTTGATATTTTATACATCTTTGAGCTTTTGACGTATTCAGAAGGGGAATAAAATAATTGTTTTGGTAGGATGCTCTTGTAAAATTTTCGTATACCTGAATCGCTTCAGATGCTAGTTGCTACATCGATCTGGCAGCATTTTCAGTTTAAAATTAAATACAAATAACACTTTTTCAAAGAAGACCATATTAACTAATCTGAGGATAAAATTTTGCATAATATTGTGTTGCTTGATCATAAAATTTACCACCTCCAACAATTTTGACAGCTTTATATTGTAAAGTATACTTTATTTTTTCAAATAAGTTTTAAAAGTTGAGCTCCAAGTAACTGAACCATATTGCAGTTGCGAGTGGAAAATAGCATAATATAATTTAATTAATAAAGCTTAGGTGTATAAAAACGGCTTTACCTTTGCTAGAATTCCAACTGATCGCGTTAAACTCTTTGTCAAGTTTTTGATACGACAATCAAAAGAAAGAGATTCGTCAAAAGTAACACCTAAGTACTTTGCATTTTTCACAATCAAGATCTCGGAGAAGACATCATCATAAGAATTTTTAAACGATTTGCCATTTTTGTTTTCCTTTGAGTTTATAATAATAACATTTGACTTAGACATGTTTAAAGTAAATTTATTGGCTATCATCCATTTGCTCTCTGCACTAATTTCTTGTTTTATTTTGTATTTTAAGTTGATTATGCTATCATTTTGTGAAATAAGACATGTGTCATCAGCAAACAGCCTAAAACCAAATTTGTGGAACTACTGATGTTATTGATGTATAGTGTAAAGAGTAGAGCACTAAGAACTGAGCTTTGCGAAACACCACGTTTGAAGGACCTGTTGTTAGATTGAGTATGATTTAAAAATACATATTGTTTTCTGTTTGCTTAAAAAGAAGCAAATAAGTTATTGGCAATTTCTCGAATACCATTGTGATTCATTGATGCGCAGAGCTGTACAGCGCTGTTTTGACCTATTAGCTCTCATCAGCAGCCCTTAGCATGTCTAACCAAAGGTATTCCCCGGTGGGCAGGGCCACAGAGAGAAAATTTTCCAGGGGGTACAAAGGTCGATAGCGGGCCCCCAAAATCTCATTGGGCCCCCCAAGCCCCCCAGGGGCCCATGCTGTTAAATCATTTTTTGCCGGGTGGGTGTAGATTTTCATTTAAAAGTGAGGGAATAACGATATTCGCATACAGTTAGAACCTATGAAAACCACAATTAGACATAAAATTGGTTTAAATCCGGCTAGGGGTGTGGGGGAGCGCTGTGAGCCCCCCCAGCGGGGTCCGCGGCAGAGCTCCGGAAGCTTTAGCACTTTTTATGTTTCTCGAGGGTAAAATACAGCATTTGATTAACATCCCAGCACCAAACTTGCTTAAACTGACATGCAGAAAACGTGATATACATGAAAGAAAGTGTGTGAAGTGGGGGATGATGGCATTGACACAATATTATACAATATAATGACTTTAATACTGCAAATCCAAAAATTTTACTGATAGAAGTTTTAAGAAGTCATCTGCAATCATAGACTTCACCAACCCAAATACCCATTATACTCATACAGATAGAGTGAGTCGGAGTGAGTTACTTAATGATAGTAGTATAGTATGTCAATTTTGACTCCGCTCGCTGAGGTTGAAATGCTTTCGGATCTCTGGAAATGTGGGCCCTCGTACATTGTTATATCGTAGAATTAGGGCTCTTGAGTCAGAAAAATGTAACTAAGCGTTAATTTTGGTGCAAGTGAATGGCTTTTCATGCAATTTCCTCGTTTTTTGATCAAATCGGTAACTATTTGATACCCTAACGGCTGCGTAGCAAAAATAGCGACCAATTGCCAGTTCTAAATAGGCTAACTGATATTTTTGCTGTAGGCAAATTTGATTACTGTGTTATGGTGCGATACCAAAACTTAACGCGAAAACCTGAATTCTTCCGGGCCCTTAAGCCCGGGTACAATGTATCCCTGAACCCCCCTCTTGCAGGCCTTGCCAGTTCTTTTTGTTTTTTTTCTGTGGATTTTTGGAAATGTATTGAGTTTGTGTGATGGTAGTGGGAGTAGTATTGAGAGCTGCAGACACTATTTCAAGCATCCACAGCTGCTCTGAGAGATGATTGTTATACCCAGTGGCGGATTTAGGGGGGGGGATGGGGGGGATGCATCCCCCCCCACCAGCCTAAAAGTAACGATTTTGGCCAAAAAATCAGCCCCTATTTCGAATAATTCGGCTCCATTGCGGGATGCATCCCCCCCACCAGCCTAAACGTAACGAATCCGGCCGAAAAATCACTCTCAATTTTGGTGAAGACCTTTTTTTTTTTTTATTTTGGAGACCACCTGATTTTGGGCGAAAAAATCGTTTGAATTTCCGATTTCGACCGAAAAATCACTCTCAATTTTGGTGAAGACATCCGAATGTTTGAGGTTTTGTGCTTAAAATCCTCCCCACCAAAATTTTCTGGATCCGTCACTGGTTATACCAGCTGCTCAGGTCAAAGAACGCGTTACCGCGTCCTAAGCGCCAGTGAGTTTTAGGCCCTGCCAGGCATTTGCAGTGGCGCTGGTGAATGTGTATCGTGGCGAGAGAAGCTCGAACTCCTACACGTAGCCAAACCAACGCTTCTACGAAACTTTTCAGAATTTAGTACAACAGACCTGTGATGATAGCAGATCTCTGGTATTGACCTGAAAAACTAATCACTTGACGGTAGCTCTCGAGAGCCTTTTTTTTTGGTGGATTTGTAGGATAGTGGGAGTAAGTATGAGAGCTGCAGGCGCTTTTTCAAGCATCCCAAGCCGCTCTGAGTAAAGGTATTCCCCAGCTGGACAATTGGCCGAACTGCACTACCAACTTTAGGATTATTTGAATCCATGTTTAGGGAATAACTAGTTGCAGAGATTTTATAGGGAATAAACAATTTTTCACTTGTGGTACTTTAGAAAACAAGTGAAAAATTGCTGGACCTTTGTATTAAGGACAGCCGTGTTAGGCTAACCTTAATGCAAGGGCTCCCCTCTGCTATTCATGGGCTATTATCCTTAATGCAAGGTTTGTTCAGTTGGCCGAGAGGTTTGTCCAACTGAGGAATATCTTTGGTTAGATGTGCAAAAGGCTGCTGGTGAGTGCTAAAAGCTCGAAACAGCGCTGTCCAGCTCTGTGCATCAATGACTTGGGGCTGCTTGCGGCTGCTGGGTTGGTGGTTAATCAGGCCACCTAACTGCCAGTGGAAGTCGTTCTGACTTCCCGGGAGTCGACCACAAAGGACGCCAAGCTTGTTCAGTATTGTAATTCATTTTATTTAACAATATGTCACGATTTATAGCGTAGAAAGCTTTTTTAGGTCTAGCAGTAGTAGAGCTGAGTTTTTATTGGCATTAATGTTATCCAGGGTTGAAGTTAAAATGTCAATCATTGCATGTGCGGTAGAATAAGCTGGTCTAAAACTAAATTGTGTTGGGAAGATGATAGAATGTTATTCTAAAGCCGCATTTACCCGGGCGACTTTTAGCTGCGAGAATCGACAGTTTGCCTTTTTTCTTTCTCAAATCGCGTCAGGTCACTTACACGGCGCAAGATTCACGAAAGATTTTGTGTGAGCGGTATCGCCAGACACCCCCCAAAAAAATCAAATCGCAGCAGTCATTCACACTGGAGAGATTTTCACGCCATGCTCGCATACGATTGCAACTCGCAGAAGTCACTTACACGTTGAGACTGCGTGCCAGTGATTCTCGCAAAATCGATTCGGCGGAACAATGGTTATCGCACTGGTTCACTTACACGATGCTAGATAGTTTCAAAGCACGGCTTGCTGGTTTTGAATTTGCAAAAGCCAACTGCGGCAAAAGCACTTCAAATGCGCCGCTTGTCAGCTTTTGCATTTGAAACAATCACGCTTCGGAATTTTGAAAAGAAGTTGTGTGACGCCAACACAAGCGTAAAAAGAAATAGAGTCAATACAATTAAGCAGCTAATTTCGTAAAAAAAACTTGCAATGACAATGCGAGGTGAAAAATGAAGCAGCATGGGCGGCGTGCTGCTTGTGCAGACTGTGTGATACGTAAACTCTTGAAATTACTCGGAAAAGCTTACTTACTCTGTATTATTCTTAGTTGGCTTGGATGGAGCAAAGTCAAGCGGGCGTTAATGCTCATAATTTATTGCAAAATTCCGTCATTTACCCTTTTGGTCTAGGTTTTTACCGCAACCCATCTCTGACTGTGTTTCTTGTTTGGTTATATACAATATTTGGTGGTATAGAATAATAATTTATCAACGTTTTAGTGCAGTTAATTCTAAAAACACTTTTGAAATTCTCTTTTCTTCAAGTATGTTTGACTGACAAATTCATTGTTTTTATTTCTTCACTAGTGCACAAGTATTTTGTATTTTATAATAGATCTGTGCTGTCATATTATACGAAATGCTAATCGTTAAATTTTATTTTTGTTTTTATAAGTTTACTTTTTGAGTTCTTCTGCATTGATACCAGGCGCCTTCCGTCGCTGCAAAAGTACTGGCTCTATTTTAATCAAACCAATATTCAAAAAATCCATATAGCATTTAAGGTAGTGACTATTTCACCAAAAATTTTCAAGTTTTAGAAAAAAATACAAAAATGAGAAATATTCATCCGCGCGTTTTTATTTGCTTTATTAGGGGTTAATATTGGGATTTGAGTTAGGGTTTGGGTTAGGGCTCGATTTGGGGATAGTTTTAGAGTAAGCATTTGAGTTTGGGTTAGATTTGATTTGGAATTAATAAAAAAGCAGATAAAAATTTCGGGTAAAATAAACTCTTCCTTTATATAATAAGTGTTTCTATGTAATTTTGTTATGGAGCTACTAAACCACAGCTAGCACAAAGCACCAATATCCGCAATAATAAAATAAGCAGCGCATGCATTTGCTAAACGCTAGGCAATCACAGTAAGTATAGTGCGGAGGATGAATTATCATGAACAGTGCAAAAATACGTCAGTGATTTCAGTTCAAAACTCACTCCTAGCGTTATTCAAATAAAAAAGCGCCATAAAGCCACTCAAAATTGAGAACATGATTTCATTAGAAACAGCATTTTAATAAAACTAACGTTTAATTCCTATATGCGGTGCAGTAGGTGTTATGGTTCTCCACTTAGCTCTGGTTATTTTAACCACAAGAGATGCCGGTAGGCTACAGGCAATCTCGGGTCAGAAAAGAAAGCAAACGCTAACACGTGTTTCGCTGACAAAAACCAGTGAATGGTACTTGTATACAAGGTGCTGGACCCAACGAGTGAGCATAGGGTTTGAGCCTACACTAAGGCTCGTGAGTTTTGCTGGACCACCTACAGTCGGCAGTGTTACGGAGGGCTTCTGAAACAATATCATTGTTGTGAATTTATTGTCTTAGCTATTCTAGGGTTTTCAGATTTTTAATCATTGTTTTTGCTATGTCAGAATATTAGCAATGACAAAAATGATCACATTTTTTTATACAAGAAAAATTTCGTAAGAACACGAGGCTTATCCTTGCTCAAAATTTAATAACAGATTAAGAACAACACCAGCCTCAGCAACAAAAAATAAGATTAATAACAGCCGAAAAAGAATCAATTCCAAATCAAAAAAGAAACTAAATTCTGTACTGATTCAAAACAATAAAGCTTGAGAGGTTTTCTGGTATTTACGAGCAAAATTGCAACAAGTTTGAGACCATAGAGTGCTGTTGCGCACTGCGCAGGAAACATAAAAACTTTTTGGCTCTTTTTCAAACGAAAACTAATGCTTGCTTTTTCGCTTTCCGCAATTTTATGAAGCTGCAAAAGCAGCTAAAGAGGCGTTTGCAAGCAGACAGAACATTAGGAATTAACAAACATGGTCGCCATAATTGACATAAATGCTTTCAAAATTTAAATACCAATTAAGAGCAACTGAGGCTCAACATTGGCAAAAAAATTAAGAACAGCCTGCCTCAACTCAAAATTTACAGGTTCTTATATAAAAAGGGTATCTACGGTATTATAAAAGCAGAATACAATAATGGTACTGTTACCTGTGATTAATTTATCATACATTTTATAAAGGGTTCGAGTCCTGCTTGATTGGCTTCACAGTTATCAGCTCATGACTGCTGTATATGCAGTAGACCAGTGCCAGCATCAACAAGAAAATTATTACTTCTGCGTTTCAAACTAATATGAAGCAAATTTAGTATCGAAATATCAATCAATTACAGTAAAAGCACTACAGACTATTTTGTACTATAAACACAATATTTTATGAAGTAAATTTTGGATAATCGCAGTCAGCGACTCGCAATGCATTTGTGCATTGCGCTATGGCGGGACGACTCGTAAATTGCTTACGATTTGCTGTTTACACGTGCTCGACTATGCCCTGGGACTCTGAAGACGTTGAAATCGACCTCGTGTAAGTGATCACGGGCGAGAACGATTGTTGCATCGAGTCGCACAAAATATAATCGGCATCGCAAATCGGCATCGCAAAACGGCGGCGATTCTGGCCAAACGCGATCGCGGCAAGGGAGTCTAGCCTCGTGTAGGTAACCACTCTGCGAGAGAGATTTTCACGCATAAAAAATCTTCGAATCGCGCTGCTAAGAAGTCGCCCGTGTAAATGCTGCCTAAAAATGATTGTGTTTTATTGTAGATTAATTTTTCTAAAATTTTTGAAAATGTGGAGAGAATGGATATAGGACAATAATTGCCTATTTCCGTTTTATCTCCTAGTTTGAAAATCGAGATAACGTTGGCAGTTATAAAGCAATCTGGAAATACGCCAAATTTAAACGCGTAATTAAATAGAATTTGAAATGAGGTAGCTAGGAGATCAACATCTAAGATTAAAAATTTTGCTGAAATCACCTCAGGGCCACACGAATTTTTTTTTTAAGAGAATATATTAGTTGCATCACTTTAGTTTCAGAAGTAGGCTGAATTAAAAGCGAAGAAGAATAAAAATTTTGGTAGAAGCTTTTGTAACTATTGGTATCATGCTAGTTAAACTTGGCAGATAAGTCATAGGCCTGCTTTGGAAAAATAACCATTGAATGACTCATAAATGGTTTTAGAGCCCGTAATTAAGTCACAATTGCATTTTATTTCATCAGGTGTAGTTGAAGAATTTTGAGAGCAAAAAAAAAGTGACTGAATCACTTTCCAAGTTTTAAAAGCATTATTTTTGGATTTATATAGCTCATCTTGATGATACATTTGTTTAGAAATAAATTTGATTTAATTTAATCTATTGGCATATTTTTTGTAAAACTCTCTTTGGTCTGCGTCTTCATTGGTGAAGTGAGATAAATACAACTTTAGTTTGCGCTTAATAGAGATTAATAGTCCACGCGTGATCCACGGTTTGAGTTTTAATTTGCGTTGTCTCCCAGAAAGTTTTTTTAGAGGTGCATGATTGTCAATTGCAGTTTTGGCAGTTTTGATAAAATCATTAAATATCATGTTAAAATTATTAGGATTAATTGCCATGTTTTAATGAAAAAAAATTTAGTATTGATTTGTGTAAAGCTTCACAAATATTTTCTGCCTTAAAATTTAATAAGTCACGTTTATACTTTTGTTGGTTTAGTTTGGTAAATGTATCAACGGAGCAAAACATAGCATAGTGATCAGTCAGATCAGTTTTGATTAGAGAAGGAAAAACAAAATTTTTGTGATCATTAGTTATAAGGCAATCAATTAGAGTAGAAGACACATCAGTAACGCGAGTAGGTAATGTTATGAAAGGAAGCTAGCCATTACTAGCGAGCATATTAGCATAATCACTAGCATAATTAGCATTGTTGTCTGTTGATTGAGAATATGTTAATATTTATGTCACTAATTAAACAAACTTTGGTTGCTTTTAGTTGTTCTAATGTTTTATTCGGTTCATCTACAAAAAGTCTTACGTTGTTTTTGGAGTTTCGATAAATAATACCCAGAATAATATCCAAGTGACATAATTCTATCTACATATTCTCGCATCCATTAATGTTCAAACTAAGATTTGAAGCAATTTCAACGCGTACTTCATTTGACACATAAACTGCTACCTCTCCAGCAGGTTTGGGCGAATCAATATGCACAAGTTTGCAATCAGATAACTCAAGATTTGTTAAAGATTTTTGATTAATTCGAAATTCTGATCAACGAGTAATCTTCGGCATATTGGGAGGCAAACACAAAAATTCTTGCAAAGAATCAAAATTTTTTTGGAAAGAACTAATGCTATTATGAATTATGCTAATTGAATTAGAACTAAATGACAATGAAGAGAGACCACATTTATCTCATAGTATTTGCAGGGATGAAAATGGTGGGTTAACTAGCTCACAGAAGCATTCAAGATACCTGAGGAGTTAAAAACGCCATCAGAAGATGTACCATCAGAATCGAAGGTTACCAATGCAGTACAACCATAAAATGCAGTACAACTATAAGACAGTATACAGTAGTGCGAAGTAAAACCGATCAGAAAACTGGAATATGACATCGCAAGCGATATCCGGGTACTTCGCGGCTCGTTATTAATGCGAACGAAGAAATTTCTGTAATGAGGGCTCGATTCGTTGTGAGAACTTATCTTATAGCTTGAAGGTTCAATTAAGAACTAATTCTCCTACAACGCATTGCAAGTTTCGCATGTTTTACAGTATATTTTTCTTATATTAGGCTGCAGGTACTCTTAAAATTTGACTCGTATGTCTAGCTGGAGCACTTCGTAATAAAGATTTTAAAATTTTAAGGGGCCCATTTGGCATGGTCTGCTCAAGGTGGCCAACCAAATTATGGTATCTTTTCTTTGGTTCATATTAACTTATCCAATAGATTTAATTTGTTTAGCCTTTGTAGTTAATGGGGGGAGGTGTCAACATAATTGGAGGATCCCCAAAGTATGACATCCTCAAATTTGTTCATACTGTATTTTTACCTGCTTTAAAATTTTATTTGTCTAGCTTGAGTTGTTAAAAATTTTGAAAGACCCGTTGCAGAAGGACTCTCGAATTGTGGCACCTGAAATTAGCCATATCTTATTTACTTATTCTAATTTTATCATTCCTTTTTATTTACCTACTATTCTGAAAGTTTCATGTGTCTAGTTTGAATGGATAAAAAGTTTGAATTTTTTAGGATCCAATTGATGGACCCTATTTTGGTCCACGAAATTTTATCAAATTTCGTCTTTCGTTCATAATCGTCTATCCCAAAAATTTGATGTGTATAGCTTAAACAATTAAAAAGTTTAAATTTCGGAGTCCTCGTTTGAGGAGGACTCCCAATGCGTAACCTCCAAATTTTGTCAAATTTATATTACCTTCATATTTACCTATTCTGAAAGTTTCATCAGTCTAGCGTACGTGGTTAAAATTTGAGTTTTGGCGTCCTTGTTTGAGAGGGATCCTTTCATTTTAATACCCCCAAATTTTGTCAAGTTTTATTTTTTTATCATATTTGCCTATCCTGAAAATTGCATGTGTCTAGCGTGAGTGGTTAAAAAATTTGAATTTTGAAGGGCCCCGTTTGAGGGGACACCCTCATTTTAGTATCCCCAACTTTTGACATATTTTATTGTAAACTTGTTTTATCTTTTCTGAAATTTTTATCTGTCTAGTGTGAGAGGTTAAAAAGTTTGAATTTAGGCGGCCCCGTCTAAAGGAGACCCCCCCATTCTGGCATCCCCAAATTTTGTCAAATTTTATCTTTCTTTTATTTTTTCTTACTTTAAAAAGTTTATGTGTCCAGCTTCAAAGGTTAAAAAGTTTGCATTTTGGAGGGGCTTGTTTGGGGAAATCCCCGGTTTGGAGCCCCCAATTTTTGTTAGGCTCAGTTTAATTTTAATATCTACCAACTCCGAAAATTTGATCCATTGAACTCTAATTTTCTAAAAGTTTAAAGTTTGGGCAGCCCCGTTTGAGGGTACCCCCCATTTTGATGCCTCCAAATTTTTTTGTCAAATTTCATCTTTTTTCATATTTGCCTAAGCTGAAAATTTCATGCGTCTAGCGTGAGTGGTTAAAAAGTTTGAATTTTGGAGGCCCCATTCGGGGGTAAGTACTCCCATTTTGGTAGCCCAAATTTTGTCGAATTTTATCTTTAACTTATTTCTACTTTCCTTAAAAATTTCATGTGTCCAGCTTAAAAAGTTTGAATTTTGGAGGGCTGGTTTGGGAGAGCAACCCCCATTGTGGTACCCCCAATTTTTGTTGGGGTCGGTTTAAGTTTAATATCTACCCATTCTGAAATTTTGATCAATCAAGCTGTAACGGTTTAAAAGCTTAAAATTTTGGAAAACCCGATTAAGGGGGATCCCCCAACCTGGAACCCTTGATTACAGTCGCACAATAGTCCTCCCTGATATCTTCAATCGCTCAAACTTTGAAAACAGTGCGTTTAGTGGTTTAAAAGTACTGTAGATAGCATGGGAAGAAAAAAACAGAAAGAAAAAAGATGTCAAAACTAGAAAAATTTATTCGAGTCGGGGTGAAAAAACTGAACCAAAAGAAACGAGGTTGATAGTGTGCTCAAAAATTACATATCATTTTTTATCAATATCGGTAATTACCGCGATATATCGGTTCAAATTCGTGAACTTTTTTCCCATTTTCGGCGTGTAAAATTTTGGTCACGCAACCGGGCGCCCCCAAACTTGGCTTGCATAAAGTATTCATAAGTACCCGCATTGCGAGCAAATTTTAGCTTTGCACGTCGAGTGGATTTTGAGTTGTAAGCGAATTAATAATTTTTCGGGCCAAAATCGCCGTTTTTTTATTCTTTTTGGTGTCTCAATTCACGATCAGGTGACCTAAGTTCCCCAAAATTGTGACACATGACGCTTTCATCAATTCTTGTGTTGAGTCCAAATTTCAACTTTCTAGGATTTACCATTTGTTAGTTATGAGCAAATCAATCCTCATGCGCGAAAATTAGCGAACAACAGCAATGGTACTTCGCGGCTACGTGCTCACGCGAAATCACAACTAGATACGCGCTCGCGGAAAGTCCCAATTAATAGACCATTAAAAAATATAAACAGAATTAGTTTTGCAAAAGAATTAGAAAATACTTGGCAAACTTTTAGAAGTTTAAGAAATATTGAAAAAGGCTTCCAATACAGCAGAGTATCATCAAGTCTGTAGAGTATGATTATTTTCACTGAACTTGCATTTTTTGTCGTGTCAACAATGCTTTATGTAACGAGTTTAAAGGCGCTTTTAAAGTAAAAAAAATATTGCAAGTTTTTTAAAAGATATACTCGGTGATAAATTGCATTTTCGAGCATGTCTTTGTTTGTGGTGTAAAGATGTTTCCAAAGCAATCTTCGAGATACTTCGCCGTCGAATAAGAAAAAACAATGATTTGAAAATAATTGCAATTTTCTGGAAGAAATAATTGATTTTTGAAGCAACCCAAAATCAATGTTGTCAGGAATGTATTTATAGGATAAAAATTAAGACTTTTCAGAAAAGTAACTAAATCGAATTCTTTCAAACATTTTTTTGTATAGTTATATCCAAAAAGAAAAAGGCCACATATCAGCGTTCGAAATAAAATCATAATTTCAAATTTTCTAACTTCATTCAGACTTGTGATCAAATGGAAGTATGTAGATGTTCTGACATATAAAGCGATTAGTAAAAGCGCAAACTGGATAATACCATCCTTTTTATACATGACGAGTACCAATGATGTTCACGAAAAAATCAACACCATTTCGTCATAAGAGATATCACGGTTCTTCTGAAGATTTTTATTTAAGATTTTTATTCGTGACACAAGCTTTTGTAGTGCAAGAGCCAATATCTATAACGAAATGGTGTTGAAATTTTTTATCACCACCATTAACAAGTTTATATGAAAAAAGTATATAGATAAATTGCGCTTGTAAAACTTTGAGGAGGAATCTTGTTTTAAAAATGAGGAAGTCGAAAACAATGGTTCAAAGAATATAGATACGTTGCAAAGAAATCATTCAAAATAGCAAAAATATGAAATAGCTTTTATAAATCTCAACAGCATCTTAATTTGATATAGCAAAAACTAAAAAAGTACAAAGTAACAACACTAATTTTGCTTTATATATCAGTGTTGTGTTCTTATTCAAATGTTTTTTTTCTTTTTCTTTTTCTTTAGTGCAATCGTAGCACATTCATGTGTAGGCACTGCTAAGACTTAAGAATCACAAACATGCAATATTTTGCCTATTTTTAACAACTGACTGAAAAAGTACAATAATTTCGAATGATTTGGCTTACGTTACTGAAAGCAACCCAAGTTAAACTCTTCACTTTTCACGTAATGTTGTAGGTTAGCGGAAGGTTTTTGCTTCAGTATAGGAATGCTATAATTCAAAATTGCTGAGCATTATTGATTATTGATTAGATTATTCAGCCAATCAATCAATTAGATTTTAGGGTGAAAAGTTTTTATTGTTATTTTTTTCTAGTTAACAACAAATTATTTGAGATATTGATAGTGAATTTCAAGAAGCTTCTTCAAAGCAATGGCGTAAGCATATTATGCTACTTATTTATCAAAAAAGCTAAGCTTTAAGTCGGTTGTGCTTAGTGTTTTGTACAGAGTACTTACAATTTAAATTTTGATTAATTTTATGCAAACCGAGCTTTAAGAAATTCAAAGCTATGAGATATAATCACTAAAAGTTACGACGACAATTGTTGTGGAGTAATTGTCATTAAAACAACTAAACATCGAATAATTTATTAATTTTAACATGAAAATTATTACTTTTCATTTAAATAATCATATAATTTAAACGGATGCTTTCTCTTTTGTCCTGCATTGAGCATAATGGCCTGGTATAACAAAAACTTTTTCATTTCTGCAAGTTAGTTTTTCAAAAATAAAATGAAGCATCAGAAAGTGGAAGCTAACTATTCTGTAAATAATATTAATACTTTTAGTAAATTTTAGCTTTTTTCTGATTTTTTTTCGGAAACTCAAACTTAATACATAATTTCAGGAATACAAAATGGAAAGCGACAACCATTCTATTGATTTCACAAGTGGTATTTGTGGTTTTGTTTGGAATTTTTGTAGAATATGGAGAAGAAGTTGGGCCTAAAATGTCTCATGAAAATAACACTAAAGAAGAAACTGCTACAGGACAAAAATCAGAACTCGATCAATTTTATCCAAGTTAGTAGGGTAATATTTTCGTTTTCTTGCTTAAAAATGCATTGTGGAATTTATGCAAATAAATCAATATAAATCCTTTATGTTTAGTTTTCAGTCGATTTTAAGTCAACTTACTACGTTATTCAAATTATTCAAATAAGGAACAGGGATGTGCATAATTGCATCAATTATTTAATAGTAATAATAATCAGCGATTTAAAAAAAAAGGCTACAGCCGCAGGTGCGAAAAATGAAAAATATTGAAGAGAACATTCAGGACGGAAAATTTTTTGCTTGATTTTCTCTCAAAAAATGTTGACAGGTCTGAAGACTAACTTCAGCAAATTTGAGCATTCTACGACCTTAAGTTCTAAAGATATGACAATTGATTTAGATTTCCCTTTTAAGAAAGGCTTTTTCCTTAAAGAATTTTGCCAGGGTTGCCAGCAACAAAAAAATTTCAAAAAGTTACTGCATGTTTGTAACTCTCAAGAAGTACTTTTGGCAGAGTTGTTACCAAAACAAAGTAAAGGGTGAGAATTGTAAATTAGCTGCTTTTGAAGTAAATTCAAGGCAACTTTCCAAAGTTAATTATCTGTCACAATACTGGCAAAATAGCAACATAGCTGAAGTTAGAGTAAAATAGTTAACTTTACATAGAAATATCTTGAAAACGGCAAAACGTAGAAAGTTCAAATTTGGTGAGAATGCATTTTAGGCTTTTCCAGATATTTTGGTCAACAGCGAAGAACTTAACTTGAATGCCCGTTCAGCGCTATTTTTTCAAAATATCTACTGTACTTTATGAGTTAAAATTCTAGTCATACCTCGCAAACTGTAAAAGCTTTTTTCAAGTATTTTCTTATATTAGCCAGTCATGCTGACGAGGCGGATTTCATGTCTTACTACATTGCTCGAAAAATTCTAATGCTTTAAAACTTTTAATTTCAGGAATTATGACATAAAGCTCTTTAACACTCTGTAATCTAAAAATTCCGTTTTGTTGTTGACTAAACCATTTACTATGAGAAAGCATTATTTTGCATTGTGAGTAGGCTGCGGCTATCTGCTATTCGCTCTGACTCTTCATTATGGAGCACTTTTTATCGTTATTAGAATGCTAGTGTTTCTAGTTTCCATGAATCCACGTTTGCTACACTGTAGTTGCGAGATCTGAACTAAAAGAGTTTGTTGTATCACTTGTATTTTTAGTGTACCAGGACGTGCATGTGATGATGTTGGTGGGGTTCGGGTTTTTGATGATGTTTCTTCGACGTCACGGCTTCGGTTCAGTGGGATTCACATTCTTAATTTTGTGCTACGTCATTGAATGGTCGCTTTTGGTTAATGGATGGTTCGGATTCATTACCAGCGGAGCAACCAAAATAATGATAAGCATCGAATCGTACGTAAAATATATTCTCTTCTCCGCTTTTTTGGAAAACACTTTCAGGTTTTCTGTCTGGTTTTCGTTTTTCTTTTTTAGATTGACTATAAAAGTGCAATAATGCCAGCTGGACCCAAGAGTGTATGCAGGCAAAAAACGACTAGGTGTTATAGGTAGGACTTGTATTGTTTATAATTTCAACAACTAATAGGATTGCGGTTTCAAAAACAAGTCTTTTTTGTGTAGTTCCGTAAAAGCAGCAATTCATTTCTCTGAAAACCATTAGTGATCTTTTTTTTTTTTAATTTGAATTGAAAAATAATACTGTAACTTAAATAAGGGAACAATCAGCAGATTTGCAGCAATCAATTTTTAAATATTCGAGCGTCCCATACCACTCTCAATAGATTTATTTCAAACTTATAATTTTTAGATTACTCCATGCTGATTTTGCTGCTGCCACTGTCCTAATATCTTTTGGTTGTATTCTGGGCGTGGCTAGTCCTGTTCAATTTATTCTTATGGCAACACTGGAAATGGTATTCTACAATATTAGCCTATTTCTAGGCCTGGAAGTATTTGGGGTAAGAATTGACGCAAAATGTGGGTATGGCAGTTGTAGTGTAACTTTTACTCTGAAGAGGTTTTGATTTTATGACATTATGAACCATGACGAGCTGTTGTGACGCCGTCCCTTCACTTCTCGATTTGGGGCTTTCTACCTCCATCTCTTATATTTTTGCTCAAAATTTTGGAAAATGACCTCAAAGCAGAGCATCAGAAAAAAATTTATTCAGGAGGTACAAGACTGATGATTACATTTGTGATCCTCCGGAAATAAAGTTTAGACCAAAAAATCAAAAACAAAAAAGCTCTTCGCTGGGATTTGACTAGGTTTTGGCTTGAATGCAGGCGGAGGTTAAGGTAAATAACTAAGAGTATCACTGCCTGATTAAAAGTTTTACAAAACACACAACGCGTGTACTTTTATGATCTTCCGGGCCCCCTGAACCCCTCTGTTGTAGACTCTGCCAAGAAGGAGAGTATATATGCTACGCTTTTTAGCATTAGGTTTGTCAATGGAAAAACTATTAGCCTTATCAAGTTTTTCTTCGCTATTATTTCAGGCTTTAGACGTTGGAGGGTCGATTTTTGTGCATACATTTGGAGCTTACTTCGGTCTGGCAGTTGCAAGAGTTTTGTATCAAAAGGCTCAAACCACGAGTGAAAAGGAGGAGTCAGTCTACCACTCGGATCTTTTTTCTATGATAGGTATTATTGCGATTTACATATTTTTGAAAGGGTGGACTATTTTACCGAAAATTTCTGGGGTAGAGAATAAAACGAAAATGAGGAATAATTAATTATCCGTATATTTTTCATTTACTTTTTAAAGATAAAGATTATGGCTTGATTTGGGGTTTACGTTAGGGTTAGGTCAGGGGTTAGTTCTAGAGATGAATTTGAGTTTGGCTTAGATTTGACTCAGAATTAATAAAAAACTAAATCTAAATTTTTAGTCAAGTAGTTGCTTCGTTTTTTAAATGATTCTGTGCATAAATTCGCAATGTTTTGTTTTGTTAATTTGTATATTGTTGAGTAGCATTGCTTGAGTTTAAATTTATTGTGAACAAACGATTTTTATCAATGACTGTAATGTAACCCTTGGTTGATATAATCCAGCTTTTTGCGAAAAATCAATTGTTTTGAAAACGATTCTGTTTATTGCTGCTTTAACATCACAGATCCTAGGGCTATATATATTTGGCTATATTTAAGTTTAAGTGTGATGTTGTTTTTTTGAAGTTTGCTGGCCAGACCTTTTAATATTTAAGCGTTTGTGTGCTATTTGAATTTTTAATTGCATGCTATTTGAATATTTAATCGTTTTGCATTTAGATGCTATTTAACTTTTTAATAGCACCTAAATGTGCATTTAGTATGTGTGCATTTACTATTTGGATTTATGTTTGTGTGCATTTGTGTATGTGAGCATTTTCTATTTGGCATATTGTGTGCATTTACTATTTGGCACATTTTTTTTTCGTATAAGAAATTTGCATAAAACACAATTTTTAAGTAATTTCACAATCACATACAGAACTGATGCAGGTCAAGTCACTTCAATGATCAAATTATAATGCAATTGGCAGCTGATTGCTTGATCAGTTAAACAGGATTTCCAACTCGGTTTCGTTAGATTAAACTCGACCTACCAGTCATCGCAAACTTATCACTGGTTCTCTGCCTAGTTGTGAAAATAAAGAGCAAAAATTAATCCGTCGTCAATTGTTTTAGGGTTGTCGACTATACTGGAATGCTACTTTCATTTAGGAAATGCTTGATATTTTTGTACAAGTAACACAAATTAGAATTATTTTCCCTACAAGTTTTAATTTTTCAGGAACAACCTTTCTGTGGTTATTTTGGCCAAGTTTTAATGCTTCGCCAGCAAGTGGAAACGAGCGCCATCGTGCGGTAGTAAACACTGTGATCAGTTTAAGCGCTTGCACTGTTGTTACTATTGCTCTTAGCTCGGTGATTACCAAAAAGAAAAAGCTAAACATGGTAAGAGGTTTGCTAAAAGTATACGAGTTAACACTTGAGACACTTGCAAATGTTTTTTATAAATTACCCGGTAGCAAATGGATTTCTTTAAAAGTTATTTTTAAAGAAACAATTTTAGGTTCACATTCAAAACGCGACGTTAGCAGGAGGAGTTGCCATGGGAGCAAGCGCTGATTTGCTTGTTCAACCGTTTGGAGCGCTTCTGATTGGAGCAGCTGCTGCTCTGGTATCAACGCTGGGATTCCAGTTTTTGCAGGTATTGTTATACAATTTAATTTAATTTCATAAAATAAATTAATAACCTTGTCGCATAAGTAATCAAGTTATTGTTTCTAAAACCGTATACGGTACTACAGTTTCGTAAACTGTATTTACAGGTTCTAAACAACGATTATACTGCAGAAAATAACACTGAAGGATTTAGAGACACCAAAACTGTAAATTTGTCTTTGGTGGTTGCCTGTTTAGATATTTTTTTAAAATAAAGGAAAAAACAGTTTCTAGGCTTTAACTTTTCGTCTAACAAATGGAACTAGAACGCGTAATTGTAACCTACGTCAGGTGGTAGTAACTGGGTCTGCGGTCGACTATGAAGACGATGGCCGATGGATTTGATAGCGCTCATTTCTTTTCAGCCTTTTCTTTTGAAGAAGATCAAACTGCACGACACATGCGGGGTTCACAATCTACACGGACTTCCTGGTATCTTGGGAACAATAGCAAGCGCGATTGTGGTTGCCATTGCCACCCGAGAATCATACAAAGAGAGGTATTTAACTGCTGTATACTCACTACACAATCTACGGTATATAAGGAATTCTTATTTGCTTTCAAATACGATCAATTGAAATCCTGATGTTCTGTTTATGAAAGATGGTTACTGAACTCGAAAGCGGCAGGCACTTGGGAGCATTTCTTTATAGCTTATAGAACATAAATAGCATTCAGTGCTTTTTTCTCAAATACTTGGACTGAACAAACAAAAAAAACGTGATTGATGTACAGTCTACATAAATGATTTTCTGAGACAACGATGAACATTAATGTTATGCAATATTAGCTTATATTATAAGTCGTTATAGCATCTCAGCAAAATTGGCGTGGATGTGTTTTTGCGTAATTTTTTTTAGTGTTTAAGAAGGTAGAAATATTTATGCAAAATATAAATTTTACGTTTTCAGTTACGATGTGTTTTTCACTTTTGATTCTGAAGAGCATCCTTATCGCATTGAGATTCTTCAAGCGGGGGCCCAAATTGCGGCTTTGGTGGTATCAATTGCTGTCGCAATTATGTCAGGAGCAATTACTGGAATGATAATGAAGTTTCCAGTGTGGGACAATTTGTTTTCAAGTGAATTTTTTGAAGACGACGCTCTCTGGGAGGTGCCGGTAAGTTTTACCTTCTTAAGGGATTATTTTTTTGGTATGCAGTAATGCAGTTACAACAATGCACCAACGAAGATTAAGATAGTCAGCGAATTTACAGTTACGTTAGCTTCTACACGGTTGGAGATAAATATAATTAATTCATAAGTTCAGACAGTTAATCCTTGAATCATTTGTAAAACAATTTGACTGGTCATTTGTGAAATATTTCCCCTAAAGTATTGTTAATTTTTGAATTAAAGTTTTTGATCCACACTATTGAAGCATTCCGACATAAATGTTGTATCATATGACACCTTGGAGTAGAGTTGTGAGTCGGGCAGGGTTTTGGGGATCGGCTTCGGGCTTAGATTGACAAAATGTCGAGCTTAATTCAGGCTTGACTTACGTACTTGCCTTGAGTTTTAGCTCTTCAGGTGCTGCAAAAGCGTAATTAAACGAAGTTTGCTACCCTGAATAACAACTTTGTTTAAGCATCTCGAGATTATTATTGTACAATTATTATTATTGTGTTACAATTGATCAGCGTTAAGTTGTTTTATTTTAACCGCATAAGAGCAGTAACCGTGCACATTTTTTAGACTTAATTTTACTGCTTCAGGCCTGGGTAGGGTTCAAATCACTTTTTGGATTTTGCTTCAGAGTTTGGACCTGTATTTTTTGGTTTAGGGTTCGGGCCTGTACTAATCGGTCCATGGGCGTAGGAGCTCAGAATGATTTGGGGGCATCAAACTTTTGCCCAAAAAAATGAATTGATGAAATTAAATTTTGCCTGAAAATAAATTGGTACCTGAACTTTTTGCTTAAAAATGTGCGCATCAAAAAGCTTGAATTAAACTTATTTACTCTGCAACTATTGCCCTATTTTTCGGACCATAAATAAAAAAAACTGAATGTGAGCTTATATATAATTCAGGTGATACTCTTTTTTTCTGTACGATTAAAATCAGAGCTATTTAAGCTTTTTTTACAGTTTTTGGAGCTTTTGAAGTTGCATTTCATTTAGTACGCCTTTTATAAAGAAATAAAAGCATTGAAGGTCTTTTATTGATAGTGCACCTTATAATCCAAAAAATACTGGTAAGTTATATGAAAATATGATGAATACTGATACTGAGCAAAACTGTCCAAAAAATAAGAAATTGCCCCCAAATTTACAACCCAATTAAGATATAATGTGACGAAACACTTACCGATACAGCAAAATAGCCTAGAAACTAAGCTATTAACTAGACAAGTCTATTGACCATAAAAATCAAATAGCCAGCACTGATTACATCAAAATATAAATGCTAAGCAAAATTGCCCAAAAATATGAAATTGCCCGATCGACACCTTAAAACAAGCGGGGGGGGGGGGGACTGAGTCGGTCCGTTTACAACTCTGCCTTGGAGAGCAAAGGACGGAAGGTATAAGCCCATAAATGGAGAAAAATGACAGCTTTAAAAGTGCATTAAAATTAATCAAATAATGCCCAATGAAAAGTGGCTACTTTACTGGACAGTAGGCTTTCAAATCATGTACTGCAGCTCAAAATAAAACTTTTGAGAACACAACAATGATCAGCGCTAATAAGTGAATTTATAGTATTTACATTGTCTGATTAAAGTAATTCATTTTAGTATGTCTATTACTGTAATTCAGCTTTTTGTTTTTAGACCAATGATAATGATGAACAACCGGAAAATCAATTTCACGAAATCAACTCCAAAAAAGATCCTGATGTCTCCGCATAGTGCAATAATTAAAATCATTTTATCTTGCCGATTTTGACAAATTTTTGCTACCAATATTTTATCGCTTTTGTGTAATTTTAACATTGTTATGAAAATTCCAACCGCTTTTATCGTTTTATGCAGAATCGATATTTTAACACTTGATCGATTTTGAAAATAAATTGCAGTAAAATTGAAGGCTATTAATTTGAGAAGATCAAAGTTTATTTTGAGAATTTTTGCGTCTTTTACAAAGTTACATAGAAAAAGGGAATAAACTTGAAAACTAATTGGTTCTTGTTTGTTCGAAACCTATCAAGCGGCCTTTATTGGTGCACGACAGGCGACCGCGACCGTTTGTAAAATACGCTTGTTTCAAATAAACGGTTTCTTGCACGCGACCGCGACAAATGACGTTTTTCGGTTATTAAAAAAAAGTGTTTCACAATCGTTCGTCTGTCGCAAGCCAATAAATCCTATTTTACTCTGCTGCTTGTTCGAAGCCACCAAGCAGAGATATTGCTCTTAAGGAGCCTTATCCAAAAAAGCAACAACGTGACCAGGGTGCGGGTTGAACCCAAATCATGCTCTCCTAGAACCCTAAAAGTTCTCCTCCTGCGCCAATTTGTGCAAAAAAGATGCTTGTTTCGATGCTTACGTTGGTGAAAATTTCTTGTCAAGCAGTTTTGTGGTTTGAAGTTAGAGCTTTTCCATTATTGAAGCAGCTAGATTTCGTGTAATTCTGCGTAAGTCAGAGCTGTTACCAACAGGCAACATTTAACGGTAACCCCGGAGGAGCTCGAGGATCTTCACTTGCTCTCCACTAACATTTCTCAACTGAACACCAAGCTTATAGATATGGTAAAGTAAAATATATTGGTTTCAGCCAGATTAAGATATGACAAATTCAAAAAAAGGAAGCAAAAATTTGACCGAGGCTTTCCACACTTCAAAACAAATCAGCAACAGAATTCAACCAAAACGAGATAAAATAAGTGCGATGTTACCTGCACTGCCGTCAACTAAAAATGAGCACTACCAATGCTTCACGCGTTCAATGTGGAAAAAGGTGTGACGTGAAACATGACGTAAAGTTGCTTCAAACCAATTTAACAAAATTCAGCGATAGGTGGTAATTTGTGAATTGCAATGGAAGTGGTCGATAATTAAACGATTGAACTTACAAACGCAAATTCTGAGCAAAATGCAAATTAAGTTAGGAACCGCGTTTGAGACAAATTAAGGTGATGCTGAAACAAGAGAAAACCGAAAACTTTTAACTTTACGTAATTTACTGGGGAAATGAATTAATTATAAGCTAAAATACGAGATCACCGAAGTACAGTTAAACTTTAGAACTACTGGATTTAAACTAAAAACAGCGCAGTGAATTAACGTGAAGCTTTAATATTTTGAATACAAGGCAAACTTAATCAAAAAGAAGCAAAAGACACTTCTAAACGGAGGTACAATTAGGCCAACCCTCCGCACTTGCGAAATTTGCGATGCTAGAGGTGAAGTTATACTCTCAATTTTATGAGCTGTAGACAATTTCGTTGCCGCTTTGCGAATTGAGGATTTTAGATAATTAATTAACTTTGGTTTTGAGATAGGGAATAGTCAGATTTGTGTAGATTGAATAATTTTAATATAAGTTTGGGTGTCCTATAATGATGCGTACACAATATAACCGAAATAATGTATATTGAAGAATATAGAAGACATTACGTCATAAGCTGGAGTCTTCTTTACGTAGATCGCCAGAAAAAAGATGATGGGCGAGATTCGAACTCATGCCGCCAAAAAACACTTGGTTTCGAAGTCGCAGTGATTCTTTAATGTATTTAAATGATACTTACCGTTAGCATCATTGCAGCATTTTCCATCATATTCCTTAGGTTCATAATTATAATTGGGACTGTAGAATATTGGTTTAAAAAAGATTGTAGGTTCGATTCCCTGGGTCGTTCTTCTTTTTTTAAAGAACAATTACATGTTTTTTTATTTCTTGCAATTTTAAGGAAAAACAGTAAAGCCTTAATTAGAATAGTAAAATTTCTCAACAATTCGGACTTAGCTACATCCATCATCAGCAAAAATGAAATCTTGCTGAAATAGAGTCACGCATATTTAGCAATTTTGTTTGTGTATCAATTTAGAAATTTATCTTCGTCATACTTTTTTGTTCTGTAATTGACACTGCTTCGGGTGAGTCGTTGTTTTGCGATCTCATTATCCACTCGTGGTGATTAAGAGCTTGTTACGTGAAGTAGCAACACTTTTAAACCTAACAATATCACAACAAAAGAAAAGAACATAGAGAAGAGAAAAAAATACAGAGAAAAGGTTTCTTACCCTAAATCTTTGAGATTATTGCAATGTTTCAGACTTAAACACCCGTAGATCGGAATGGTGACCCTTCAACTTCTACTGTTTATAGCGTTTCTTTATACATCAACGGCAAGGCTTCCCTCGTTGGAACGACCGACGCTCGCGTCGCTTGTTTCTTTGCTTTTACTCGGCCATTTTCCAACTAACGAATGCTATATTTTAGATTTTTGCTTATAACTCGAGAACGATTGGATCTAGCTACATGAAATTTTGACAGCAGTTTGAGATTAATGAGTTGTATGTTTGTACACAATTTCGAGGCAATAGGTCACGTGACTTGGGTTTTAGGACCCACAAACCGCCCCGCAAGTTTGGCGTAAAAAAGCGGTCTTAGTCAAAAACGGCGGCCAAAAATAATTCATATGGTTATATGTCTTCAGATACCCTTTCATTCCAACCAATCCAGTTTTGGCCGCGATGAGGTTTTTCCTTTTTTTTTTTTTCTTCCTTTCTTTTCCTTTTTTTTTCCTAATTTTTGTACGCTCTTCTTCTCCTAAACCACAAAGCACGAAAATTTAATTTTTGTGTAAAGTTGCTGACCTGCAAATGAAATTTTTTCTCCGAAAATTGTTTGGGGTAACTCTCCCGGGAACCGACCCAAAATGGATCCACAAAACATCAATTTTTTGAACGGCTTAGGCTAGGGTGCTAGTTCTTTTTGATATCAGCAGCTACTTAACAGACAAATATTTTGGATTAGTTTGGGAGTGTTACCCCCCCGGGAACTCCCCCAAATGGACCCCCAAAAATCAATTTTTTGAATGGCTCAACTTAGGGTGCCAGTTTGTTTTGAAAACAGCAGATATTTAACAGACAAATATTTTGACATAGTTTGGGGGTACCTCCCCAAAAACTCCCCTCCCCCAAATAAACCCCCAAAATTCAATTTTTTGAATGGCTAAAGCTGGGAAGCTAACTTTTTTTAATATTATTAAATATTAAACAAATATTTTGACAAAGTTTAAGGGTACCACTTCCTCGGGAAACTGAAAATTGGACCACTCCTAAATCAATTTCTTTAAATCACTTGTTAGAGAGCTAATTGTTTTTATTATTAAGTCTGTAAAAAATAAATATTTTGGCATGGTTAAGAGGTGACACATCTTTCGGGAACTCCCCAAATACATAGATTCTCCAAATCTTTGCTTTTCATTTAAGCTAAAACAGTTTTTTAGTATATATTTGTAAGACAAAGAATTAAAAATACAAATAGTTGTCTGTTCGAGGTAGAAGTTTAGAATTGTTGTTATTAAGGCAAAAACATGGATCTGGGACCAATAAAATGCAGAGTGTCTTATGTAAATAAATGATATGTAAATTGATGGTGGAAGCTTTAAGAGGCAAATTGTTGTTAATCACTTAAGATGTTGGTTTAGCACGTAATTTGGTATGATAGAATTTTCACTACGCTATTGAGATTTTTCTATTTGTTCAACCTACAGTATTGCTGACAGAAACGTGTTTAACTATGTGTACCGTACAATTGGATAATCAGATATTTTTGAATAATTGCTGATTTTACGGTAGTCGGAAAGTACTTTTGAGCGTCACAGCATTAGCTACGCATTGTCGTTCACTGAATTTGCTGGCAAACTCCCATCTAGTTAAATTCCGAATGAACGCAAAACGTCTAAAAGACGTCTAAAGCAAAATTGGTCTAATGCTAGACCCAAAATATCAATGGAAAAAGAAAGTCTAAATTTAAACAACACTATGCAGCTCTAAGTGTATGCGCTGATTGTACCTATAGTAGATGGCTAAAAATTAAGGTAAAAAAATCGCTCACAAATAGTCGTTTATTTCCCAAAATAAGCTTGATAAAATACTCAGCGTTCTTTCAATGATTGATCGAGTGTTTTTGTTTATTAGAGGTTTAATAACCTTGCAATAAAATCGTTTATTTAAAAGAAAAATAAAGATGTTTAACTTGATTTTAAATTTAGTTTTAGAATAATTAGTATCTGATTAAGTACTTGCCGCAGTTGCATTATATTTCGTTGGAATAGAGATTGGAAAAATTATTTTGAAATGTATACAGTCAATGGAATATTAATACAAAGAAATCTACATTAACTAACCATAGACTCTTTGTTACTAGACAAGAAACTGACAGTTTTGTCTTTTGTTCTTCACGGTTCATTTGTTCTAAAATATGCCGATTGGTCCAACTAGCGTAACTTTTTTCTTTACGGTTCACTTGTTCTACGATTATGTCCAACCAAATCAGTCGAATACGCCAGACCAAAAACAGTCCTTGCAACAAGAGCAGACTTTTTTCTTCAATGCTCATCTCTTTCTCTTCGTACGTCTGTTTCTAATCTACTAAATAAAGAGCCTATGAACTAACGAAGAACCGAAAAAGTTACTATTTTGAAAAGATTTTTGATGCTATTTGCCGTCAAAGAGAAATTTTATTTATCAAAATGAATATTACGTCAAAGTGATGCTTGTAGCGTTGTACAGTGTAGAGCAGGTGTCGGCAACTTTTTTTTATGATGCAGACCGGTTAAAAACGGAAAATTTTTCGTCGACCGGCTTTCAAAAACACAAAGTTTAGCAATAAAAATGTTAAGTATGCTGCAATGGAGAACGGTAGCAAATTCAAATGTTTGCTATTAATTGGTGATATATTTGCATTGTGCTGTCACAAAGCTGAATTGTTGTAGTACTTCTTGCAAACTGTAATTATTTTATCGCAATATGCTACAAATATATTCCAAAGTATTTAACGTGAAAAAGTATACGGCCCGGTAACAAACTGTCCACGGACCGGAGGTTGCCGACCACAGGTGTAAAGTAACGGTAAAAAATTGAACACCTAAAAACAAAGCTGAGAGTTGGATTCTCTGTCGTTATAAAAGCTGCATGTGCACATAATTACGAGTCACAACTACTCCTGTTATGGACCTTCTATTTGTGTTGGTTGCCTTTACATTTTTATAACAAATTAATGAAAAAACCTTTAACTATATGTTTTACTTCCGTGGAAGACAGTTCCGCAGTTTGCTGCTGTAGAAGATTTCTGCAGAGTTGGAGGTTGTCATGCATACTTTTAGCACTTGCGTTTATAAACGGCAAACGACGTATGACGTCGTGAATGTAAATTGTGAATCTGGGGGTGATTCTGTATTCTTCGTAATGCAGTATTTGATATTTGTTATTGTTCAAAATTCGGGGTATAGCAACATGGGATTCAATTTTTTGGTATTTGGTTCATCATAAAAATACCCCCCTAAACTGCAAGTCTAACTGCTGTTTCTTTAGTTTTTGATTAAACAGAGAGCATTATTGGGACGGTTTGCATATAAATATCATAATTACATCCAAAAGATTTTTTTGTTGGTGAAAAAAGCTTGTTTGAGAAAATATTTTAATTGAAACCAATTGCGTACATCAAACCATCTAACCTGAGGTCTTATAATTTAAATAATTCGCGATTTTTTGACTCTTATTGACAACCTCTTTTCGAAAGCTAGCACATTCAAACTCTTTTTTGACATTGTTTGAAATTTCAAACTTTTATAGCCATAGTCATGTCTATTTAGCACAAAACAACGCACAAAAAACAAAGACAGAGAGTTGAATTGTGACAGGAAGCTCCGAAGGGACCTCTGTGTCATCGAGTCAAGCAGCCACGTATGAACTAAGTCAATCACGAAGTGCGAACGTGTAATTTTTTAATTAAAGTGTAGCAATGGAATGGGCAGCGAGAAGCACCAGCAGATCCCGCAAAAACCACACCAGCGAACCGGCCTTCACCCACCCGGTCAGCGTTGTTCCACCTGCAATCAGAACGTTCGAATAAAAAATTCGCTCGGCAAAACGAACTCGAGCGAAGAAACGCAAAACCCGCCAGCCAGCCTCCAGCGTTGTCTGCGGACGCATCCCTACGCGGTATAGCGACTGGTCCAAGAATAATCACAGAAGATATAGTGTCAAATTACTGAATAAAATAAAACTAAAAACATCAAGAATAATTTCATAGCAAATACTTTTTAAATTGTATTTTGAATGGATTGAGAGTAATTTTTTTTATTTGTTTTTAAAAGTACAGAGTGCCAAATTTTAAAACCTTGGAATTAAACATTTCTATGCAATTTACGTGTTTTATATTTTCTGGGCTTGTACAAACTATATTGGGATGACGCCAAACGTGTTGATCGTGTATGCCGATGCAACTGAGGTAAAATGGAGGAGAAGCCGGGGTAGCAAATTTTTACGCGTGTACTCGTACATAAATTTAGCAACCTCATAGGTATATACTGTAATTCGTTTAAGTTACGAGCTTGCAGTTGTGTATAGCAATTTGCAGTATTGTCTCGCCAAAGAGCTTCAACAGATATTTTAACAGCTCGATTTTGGAGTGTAGTCAGCCTTTTCAAGTAAGTTTTATAAGTGTTTCCCCTAACGATAATTCCATACAGGAGAGAGTGAATTGAAAAGTAACACAAATTTTGTAAAGGTTTCAAAGTAAAACATGTCATAGTTTGGACAAGACTCGATCATTCTTGAGATTTTACTCCAAAGTGAAATAATATGGTGATCAAAATTTAGTTTTGAGTTGATTATGACACCTAGATTGATTGATTGATTGATTGATTGGTGCATCTTTATCCTCCTATCACGAGAAAGGGACGGTGCGCTATGTTTTGGACGAATCCGCACCCGCTTAGGAGTTGACCATTTTCCAAGCTTTCCTGTTGACGTTTTGACTTCTTCCCACGTAAATTTGCTGCTTGTTCGAAGCTACCAAGCAGAGATAATTATCGTAAAGCGTCTTATCCAAGGACGCAACAACGTGACCAGGGTGCGGGTTGAACTCATGATCCTGCGATCAGAATCGTCGTAAAAACGACGCCTTCACCCATTCGGCCACGCTGCCGACAGATACTTTACAAAATCTTTAACTGAAAGGAGTAGTAATAGTAGTAGTAGTTTATTGGTAACAAAGGTTTAACTCACAAGTCAGAGGTCACATTCGAAAGACAAGGAGCACCGAATAACCCTAAGGTTTCCTAATCGAGATGCTCCTTGTTAGTTTTCAGAATACGTTATCACACAAAGCTGAAATGAAATGATGAAGTACAGCAAATAGCACAGACAACGTTGTTTGTAGCGAAGCTCCCACTTGTTCAAATGCGTATGGGTACAGTACATACAATGCCTAACAGTGTGGTCAGTAATGTCGCAGTAAATTTTCTTTTAACTGCTTTTTAAAAGAATTGAAGGGTTTATTTTTTAAATTTTCTCTAATTTCTTTCCATAGTTTAGCACCTCTAAATTCGATTTTATTCTGTCCAACAGATTTAGAGACTCGAGGTCAAAAGTAATTTGATCTACTTGGTTTTCTAGTTGCATAATCATGAATTTTGCTAATTGTTGTGAAGTTATAATTACATAATTTTGCATAAATTTTGCGAGCTCCAATTTGTAAACATCGTGAAGTTTCAGAAAGCCTAGTTTCTTATACTGTTGACTTACATGAGAAAATTTTTGGTTCCAAGTCATGGTACGTATGATATTGTTTAATTTGACTTCAATCTCACGAAGTTGGTTTTGGGCGGCTGTGCCCCAAGCAGTAATGCCGCAAGTTAAACGGCTATAAACAAAACTATAATAAAGCATAACTAGAGCATGGGCATTCACAAAGTCACGTATATGATGTTAACATATTGCAACACCTTGCAAACTGAAGCGAAACTTTTTGAATATGAGCCGACAAATTCAATTTATCATCAAATCACACACCCAAATAGTTCCTGATTCGCTTCTAGAAACTTCTTTTTGACTTATATGTAACGAAAACTTTAAGCTCATCCATCCGTGCGGTTGTTTATTGAAAAGTAAGTACGTTGTTTTTAAACAACTTAATGTCAATTTGTTTTGATTTAACCATTGAGCGATGCACTGCAATTGCGTATTGACTCTGTTTTCCAGTCAAGATTGATAAATTTGCATCAGACAGCGACAATAGCGTATCATCCGCAAATAAGGTTGTCGAAAGTTGTGACATCTGGGGTAAGCAATTTACATAAAGTAAAAACAAAAAGGGGCCTGATGACGACCCTTGAGGAACACCGCAATCAATTAATTCTTTTCTTGATTTGGAATCGCCGATTTTTGTATATTGATAGCGATTGGTTAGATAGCTTTCCAATAGTCTTAATGCAAAGGAGATTTACTGTATACATCTATACTTTAACGCTCGGAATTTGATGGGTACTTTTAGATGGTATTATTAAAGCATTTGATTTTTCAGGATTAACGGTAAATTTATTCGCTTTAGTCCACTCATGAACTTACTATAATTCAAGATTCATTTTTTCATTTGGAATAATTGGGGTAGTTGCGTGGATTACGAAGCATGTGTCGTCAGCAAACAGATGAGGGTGGAGCTCAATGCTTTTGGTGAATTGTTGACATAAATCAAAAATAATTACGGGCCTAGAAAACTTCCTTGCAGGACGCCAAAATGATTTATTGTTAGGTTGGAGCGAAAGTTTGATGAGCGACATATTGTTATCTATTGGATAAAAATGAATTTATTAGTTTGTACAATATACTTCGGATACCAGTATGGTTGAGTTTATGTAGAAGTAAAGAATGATAGACCGTATCAAATGCTTTTTAAAATCTAGTAGAATTAAGCCTGTATATCGATTTGTTGACGTTATCATAAGAAGCCGTTAATACATCCAATATCGCATGGCATGGCTAGTAGGCTTATAACTTTGAAATCCGTGTTGTGTTTTTGTCAGTACAGAGTGCTTTCGAAAAAAATGTAGTTAAACGATTAAAGAAAAATTTTTCAAAGATTTTAGCTTAACAAAACGCATTAATGCCCAATGTGTGATTTATCATACGCTAAAGTCCTCAACATGAAAACTGGTTTTACAGATTAACGCAAAAGATATGCCACCAACTTGAGTTTTATTGTCATCATTGTTACTTAGCGTATAGTTAGTGCAAAAGTTAGATTTGAACGGTTGTGTTTGGTCCGGTAGTTTGAGACACAAAAAGGAATAAAATTCAAAATTTGAAAATTTTAAGGGTGTAATTTAATAAACAAGGTATTTCCACCCAAGGAAAAATAATTTTGGAAAGTTCTAGGTTTCCTGGATTTTGCTAAGATAATAGGCTGTCTTTTTCTAAAAAACTTTTAGAGTATCTTTTCAATTTTCCATTTTTATTTTGGCAACTTGTTTGCATTGCTGTATGTTAAACCATACGTTGGGCATTGGGCAGTACTATATATTGAAGCGGCAGAGGGTAAAATGTGGACTAATGGGCAAAAATTGGAGAAACCATTTTTATCCTTCATTTCCCTTTGTGCCAAAGTTTTGACGTCTCCAAATGGCTCAACGTCAAATTCTCTACATACCCAGTGGGATGCCATGGAGGCACAAGCCATCGCTATGGTAAAAATGACGTCACAAAATCATGGCCAAGTGATTTTAACCTCATCATCCTGTTTGTGTCACGGTTAAGTCTGTTACATTACTCAGCATCGAATTCTCCACAAACTCAGTGGGTTTTCATAGTGGTACAAACCGTCGCTATGGCAGCAATGATGTCACAAAGCCATGGCCAAGCAATTTTTTATCCCGTTTGTGATGCGGTTTCAACATGGTCACATGACTCAGCATCAATTTTTTCACAAACCCAGTTGGTTGCCATAGTGGCATAAATCGTCGCTATGGCAACAATGACATCATAAAACCATGGCCAAGCGATTTTTCCCCTTCATCCCGTTTGTGGCGCGGTTTCAAGTTTCAACATTGTCACATGATTCAGCATCGAATTCTCCTCAAACCCAGTGGGTTGCCATGGTGGCACAAGCCGTCACTCAAACGGGATAAATGGGATCAAAATCACTTGGCCATGGTTTTATAAAGTCATTGTTGCCATAACAACGGCTTGTGCCACCATGGCAACCCAAGGGGATTGGTGGAGAATTTGATGCTGACTCATGTGACACTATTGAAACCGTGGCATAAAAGGAATTAGGGTGCAAAAATTTCTTGGTTATGGTTTTTGGACAAAGTATAACATCATTGTTGCCATAGCGATGGCTTGTGTCACCATGAAAACCAACTGGGTTTGTGGAGAATTCGATGCTGAGTCATGTGACAGAGTTAAAACTGCAGCACAAACGGAATAAAGGGATCAAAATTGCTCGGCTATGGCTTTGTGACGTCATTGTTGCCATAGCGATGGCTTGTGCCACCATTGGAACCAACTGGGCTCGTGGAGAATTCGATGCTGAGTCATGTAACAGAGTTGAAACTGCGGCACAAATGAGATGAAGGGATCAAAATCACTTGGACATGGTTTTTGTACAAAATATGACGTCATTGCTGCCATTGCGACGGCTTGTGTTAGTCGTTGTTCAAGAAAATAGTAAGCTGTATTATTATGCACAATAATATTATAATATTACGCATCGTAATACTTTGAAGCGTTCGTCAAGCCTGCAGTCTTTGTGTGCAATAATAAAATGACAGTTCTCAAGTTTATTGACGAGTCAGTAGTCTTCGTTGCCCAGCGTATGATAAATCATATGGCCCAAAATGGGGGGTTAAAAAAGTTTTTTTTTGAAAAAAATCATGCAATCGATTGTTAGTTGTCCTTCAAGACTCTAAAATTGAAAAAAAAAGTCAAAAAAGACCAAAAGTGAATACTTTGGGCATTAATGGGTCAAAATGAATATTGGTTAACAGTTGGTAAAATTTTGAGTATTAACTGACTTAAAACGTGGAACAATTTTAGCTGTTTTACAACTTTGCGAAAATATAATACTAACAATAATAAATGATTGCTTATATAGCGCTGTTTCTACTTTAGAAAAAGGCTCACAGCGCTTTAAACAGTAAACTCCAAGTCGAATAGGTGTGTTTTTAACAGCTTTTTGAATTCAGCACGGCTCTCTTCTTCTTGCAGTTTTTCTGGCAAGGTGTTCAACAAGTCAGCTTCAGCTCTTGTAAACCATTTGTTTCCATAATTTGGTTTTAACAATAGGCTTTTTAAAATCAATTTAGAAGAGTCTCTTAGTTGTGTAGTGGGCATTGATACCTGAATCAAATCAGTCAAGTAAGAAGGTGCCTGAACATACAAACATTTAAAAGTTAAAAGCAAAATTTTGAATTGAATTTGGCGATCTACGAGTAGCCAGTGTAGAGATTTCAAAATAGGGGAAATATGAGCATGTTTTTTTGTATGTGTTACTAACCGAGCCGCCAAATTTTGCATCCTTTGCAGTCTTTTTATTTGTGTAGAAGGCAACCCATGAAGTATCGCATTTGCATAATCCAATCTTGAGGTGACCAAGGTATTAATTTACATTTTTAATGAATCAAAATTTAAATAGGAGGTCAAATAACTAATATTTTTCAAATGAAAAAAGCAACTTTTTAAAGTTGAGGACTTTTGCTTTTCTAAAGTCATGTGCTGAACTAAAATGACACCTAGGTTTTTCACAGATTCAGATACCCGCACCGGTAACTTTAGAGCTAAGTTATTAGTATCCGCAGTAACAACATATTGCAGAGGAGAGCATTTTCTGGATGGTGTAAAGACTATCAACTTTGAATCATTAAATTTTCATTCAATGATTTTCAACCTAAAACTATAGGTTTTCGTGTTTCGACCAGTAACTTAGGCCATCTTCACGGCTAGCATTTAGAAGCATAAGTTATTCATCTATACAATTTATTGCTGTAACATACAGTGCGATTGAGCTATCGCGACGCGTTTCGACCTTGCTCAAGGGTCTCATCAGGCGAAAAAAAAATAAGACATATTTAAACATGCAATGATATAAAACTGCAATTAAAATTTGGAAACAAAAATTAGCAGCAATTTTAAAATCATTGAAATTCTAAACATGCACTCATATAAATCTGCAAATTATATGAACATGTCATAAGTTGTTTGACGTCATTATAAAATTTGCATAGACAAAGCAGATGTGTTTATTGATGCAATTTTTATTTCCAAATTTGGTTATTGCAGATTTATATGAGTGCATGTATAGAATTTCAATGATTTTAAAATTGCTGCTAATTTTTGTTTCCAAATTTTAATTGCAGTTTTATATCATTGCATGTTTAAATATGTGTTATTTTTTTTCGCCTGATGAGACCCTTGAGCAAGGTCGAAACGCGTCGCGATAGCTCAATCGCACTGTATGTTACAACAATAAATTGTATAGATGAATAACTTATGCTTCTAAATGCTAGCTGTGAAGATGGCCTAAGTTACTGGTCGAAACACGAAAACCTATAGTTTTAGGTTGACAATCATTGAATGAAATTTTAAGGATTCTAATTTGCTGCTAATTTTTAGTTAAGTGTTCATTCACTATCAACTTTGTTTTGCTGTTATTCAATTTCAGCTTACTTTAGTTCATATAACTCAAAACAGTCTTCAAACAATATGAAATTTTAGATGAAATACTACCAGTTGAATTAAAATTAGCAGTGAAATAAATCAGGATATCATCTGCATAAATGTGATATGATAGCCCATTTTCATTAAAAATATCACCTACCGAATTTAAGTATAGTAAAAACAGTTTCGGTCCCAGTATTGAGCCTTGAAGAATTCCTGAACTGAGTAATTTGGGCTGAGAAACTGATTCACCAATAACAACTCTCCGATATCTTTTACTCAGGTAGGAAGCAAACCATTGCAATGTTTTATCACAAATGCCAAAGCGATTTTGAAGTCTCTGCAGCAAAATGTCATAATCCACCGTGTCAAAAGCTGCAGTCAAATCAAGTTGAAGCAAAACAGTAAATTTATCATCATCCAAACTCTTCACGATATCATTATGTACAAGCAGTAAAGCTGTCTCTGCAGAATGATGCCTTTTGTAGGCAGACTGCATTGGACTCTGCAAACTATTGCTTTCTAGATGTTCATCCAATTGTCGGGCCACTACCTTTTCTAACAGTTTTGACAGACTTGGGCGATTAGATACTGGACGATAAATTTTCGGTTCATTCAATTTTAAATTGTAATTTTTCAACAAAGGCTTAATGAACGCTGTTTTAAGTAATTTTGGTACAACTGCATTTTTAAAAGATTTGTTTATCAATAAAGTAATTACCAGAGGTGGAGTCGAGGACACAAGGCTCGAGGCCAAGGCCAAGGACACAAAAAAAATCCGAGGCCAAGGCCAAGGACAGCCTTTCCGAGGACAGATCCTCTCGAGGCCAAGGACAGGAATGCTCGAGGCCAAGGCCAAGGACCAAGGACACAGCCGCAAGTGTTCACCAAAACAAAGGTCTTCAAAAATTTTTTTCAGGCGATCTCCAATTCCTTGGCGTACCCATAATTTTTGATTGGGTGAGGCCTAAACCACAAACCACATGCAATGACGTCATCAAACACTTGCCTGTTGGCACTTAACCAGGATTTTGCAAAGGGAAAGGGCTTAAATTTATATAGTTGAAAAGTGCAAATACGCTCTGGAGACGTTTTGAGAAAGCCTGTGTAACTCAAATGAATCACAGACAGGGGGTCTGGGGGCGGGTCCCTCAGCGGCCTGAGGCTTTGGGGGTCTGGGGACTCCGTTGGGCGATTTTTTGTAATTTTTTGGAAAAAAAAGCTATTTTAATGCCATTCAATCGCATTTCGCACATGTTTAAAGCCATTTAAAAGCACTAGATTTTTGACATTTGAAAGCCTATTAAAAAAATTTAATTGCTTAATCCTCCATCTAGTTGCAATTTAAGTCCAAAGCACGTTTAACATCTTGCATTTTGGGGTTAAAGTTTAATTGTTGGTGATTTGGTCCTGGTAGGGGGAAGTAAGGTGCATTGTCTCGTGCAACGTTTTAGCAGTAAATGAAAACCCACTGGAAGATTTTCCGTAAAGATTTTTGTTTTGTCATAAAAATAACCAGTCATAGAAGTGCATGTTAGGCCAGGGGGCCCAGGCCCTCTCAATGGAAGTTCAACGATTTGTTCAATCAGCATTTTCCTTGGCTAATTTTTTTTTTAAGTATTTTGTGCATAAAAACTGGCGAGGTGGAGGTGAATTAATGAACTGTTATTGAAAAATAGTACAATAGATGGTTACGCTTACTAACCATGTTTTTGCCGGGCCAGATTTACATTGCGCTGGGCCCCAGGCACTTTGGAGATTTTCGCAACATCTTTCTGCCAAATGTAGGTGAAGACCATAAAAAGTCTTAATATTTGAGCGCAGGGCCCCTAGCTGGTACTGCACCATATTGTGGTAAATCTGGCCTTGGTTAATGCATTACGTTCAAAAAAAGGCTAGTTGTGATCCTGAGATAGCAACTTTTGGGACAAAAACTATCCATTTCTTCCAGCTTTACGATTAATTTGGCTGGTAAAAATTGATTTGAGGGGGTCCCGGGGCCCCTGGTCTTCAATATTGTTGTTCGCTACTGGTGTAAGCGAAAAATGCTAAAAAGAAATTGAAACTGAAAAAACAATAGGTTTTTTTGTCACATTTTTGTCATTGGTGAAATTTCAAATGGGGGGGAGGCCCGCTTGGCTAAGCCTATGCTCCAATAGCAGAAAACAAAAAAGGTATTTGCAAATTTTCCGCGAGGTTTCTGGCGTTTTCCAACAAAATTTCAACGGTTCAAAAAATAGTGCTGTCCTCGAGCCGAGGACAGGGCTATTTTCGAGGATCTAAGGCTTCGAGGCCAAGGCCAAGGGCTTGAGGCTTCGAGGCCAAGGCCAAGGACTTCAAAATGTGTCCTCGAGGCCAAGGACGTCCTCGAGGACTCCAACTCTGGTAATTGCTGGTAATAGAGGTTTAATTACCAATTTCAATACTGAAGTAGGGATAAGATCTAACCGACTATGCTTGCTGGAAGATGCTTCCACCATGTTTGATATTTTATCTTGGGTAACCTTAACAAGTGATATAAAAATATGGACAATCAGAGTTTAAAATTCTACAGGACAACTGAGCATCAGAATCATTTACGCTTGCGCGAATTTTGTTTACTTTTGCATTAAAGAAATTACTGAAGTTTTCACATGGCGATTTATTATCGTTCAGGTCTGGAGGCAGATATTTTTGCTTATTGCCAAGAACGCCTTCTCATTATTTTAAACAATTCTCTCGCGTAATTTTCATACTCTGACATTTTTTTTGCATAATATTCCCGTTTAGTCTTGATTAACTCTTCATTGAAATTTTTGGATGCATCTTTATGAAGTTCAAAATGAACAGTAAGCTTGGTTTTTCTCCACAATCGCTCTGTCTTTCTTATTTCACGTCGTAAATTTTGCAAGTCCTGCGTAAACCAAGGTATTTTGATCTAGGTTTCACAAGACAGTTCTTAAGAGAAAAATTTGTTTCAACACATCTTCTCAATGCATCATTATAAATTTCAAGTATCTCATTCACAGACAAATCTTGTATTTTATGGCATTTCAAAAAATTTTCAGTAGTTTTTTCAACATCAGCTGAAACCGTATTTTGCCATAATCGCTTTTTAATAGTATACGACTTTGACATAGGTTTGGAAAGATTTGTATCAAAAATCCCCGCATAGTGATCACCCCCGATATTCCCGTCCTTATCACAAAGTAATGGGTCAATGACAGAAACAGAGTTAATCATATAGTTGCAACTTTTGTGTGTAATCCAGAGATCAAGTATATGGCCTTTCACATGAGTAGTATCTGATTTAACATGTTGATTCATATCACAAGCTTCAAGCAGTCTTAGAAATTTCTGTAAATAGTAATCAATACAGTCATCAAGATTGAGATTAAAATCACCTAAAATTATTACATCAAGATGAACAGTAAGTAACATCTCAAAAAGATTATTTATTCTTTCAGAAACTTTGCATAACATAAATTATTTCTGACTGATAAGGAGGTCGATAAATTAAGCAAAGCTTCAAACTTATTCCATTTAAAATTAAATAACGGATCACGTATTCTAAGTAAGCAAATAGACCATCATTAGAAATCTCAATCACTTTATTATATTTAAAGGCACTCTGTACAGTATCCCAACATCACCACCTCTTTTCTTGTAAGGTCTACTAACATGAAAAAACTCATAATTGGAAGTGGTCAATTCTTGAATAAATGCATTATTAACGCTTCCGAAATTGCTAACACATCAAGCCACGTTTCAAAAATTGCTAACACTCGGTCTACTACAAACTGCGATACAGAGTCAGTTCTATTTTTAACGGACTTTGGATTTAAGGAAGAAAAACACCGAGATGATTCACTTAATTTAGCATCCACTGTAAAGAAGCATATTTAACAACTTACTGACTAGATGTGGAACTCAATCAATGTGAACTTGCGAAATCAGGACGTGCAGTTTAGCAACTGCTGTATTGTTTTTTATATGTTTTGACGTGAATCCCAGAATGGCATCCTCTTTTGTTTGATTTTTGTTTATTAAGGTTCAAGTTTTTCACCTAATTCCAAGAGGAATTTTCAAGAGCAGTGTTTGAGCAGTTATTACCAGTCAGGCGAATTTCATTTGAGCTGTACTTTTTCATTGAACTTGCAAGAAGAACAGAGAGCACGAGTATTCTTGAACATGATCCAGATGGCATTTATTATATTCAGTTAATTATATTTACGATCTAGTATAGTGTGTCAAACATATATTGCAACAGGCTATCAGCTACATAGTGCTACCTTATTCAAATAATCGTTTATTCTACCCCTGCTATATGTCAAAACCTTATTCAAAAAATCTCTTATTCAAATAGAATATACGTAATCAAAAAGCATTATCAATAAAATTACACGAGGGAGGAGCTAAAACAGTGAAACCTACTCTAAAAAAATAAGCTACTCCACGAAAATTATCATGACCCAGGGATTTACTCAAAATAAAAGTATTTATCATATTTACCACCTCATTCACTCTAACTGATTCCATACAAATCGAAGAGCTTACACTCTTGCGCAAAAATTGTCTATAAGTTGTGTGCTAGGTGTCCCAGAAGAAAACATTGCTGATTAATATCTTGGCGGGAAAGCAAGAAGTTTTTTTGGAATCCTATTATTCAACATGCTTCCGTCGCTCTCTAGGCTCCCGTCTCAGCAAGCTCTATCTAGTTATGACTGTTGTCGTAATATTTCTGTGGTCTTTTGTAATTTATCTCTGTTTTTCTTTAAACAGCGAACAAGAAATCGTCTCGCTCAATGCAATATAATTTCACATTTCTGTTCCTTTTCTTCGTTATTAATGCTTATCAAACACATGGCCGTAGGGTAGCAGCGAGGCCGAGAAGGTAAAGGCGTCCTTTTTACATCAGCCCTGATCACATGATCTGGTATCAACCCGCACCCTGGTCACGTTGTTGCGTCCTTGGACAAGACGCTTTACGATGATTATATCTGCTTGGTAGCTACGAACTAGCTGCAACTTCAGTGGACAAGAAATCGAAGAAATTTACAGGAATTTGTATTTTGGATCACTGGAAACTCCTAAGCAGGTGCGGATTCCTCCAAGCACGAAGTAGTCATTGCAATAAAAAGTGCGCGGATTGTCCAAAATTTAGCGTCTGACTCTGTCCTCTGGCAGCTGGAGAATAAATATGAGCTATAATAATAACAACACATGTCAACTGAAAAGTGAGACAAAGTTTTAAGTCGGGCCAGGCTTTACGGGCTGGATTCCGGCTTAAGATTGACAAAATGTCGGGTTTAATTTGGGCTTGACAATTGACATAGCCTACGTACTTGTTTTGTGTTTTAGCCTTTTAGATGCTGAAGAGCGTCAATAAAAATAACTTTGCAACACTGAATGATGACTTTTCTTAGTCATCAATGTGATTGATGTTACACAATATCATTACTACTATTATTGTGTAAACAATTTTTTAGCTGGAACAATTTTATTTTTTTATTTATTTTTTTATTTTAACTAAAGTGACTTTGCTACACCGAATGACGACTTCTATGGGCGCGAAATGTAAAATTAGCTAAATCTTAAGATATAACTACACTGTATTTAAAATCATGGTTATTACGTTGCTATGAATAACTAAATCTCACGATTCAGTCACATCAACATGCATTGCTTGTCGATTTACTAAATACGTATCGTATATTTGTATTCGCTTTACTGATTGTGTTGATTCAAGAAATGTGCAAGATTTAATGAAAACGACATGTATTTCGGCATACTTTTGAACAATTTTAGAAATATCCTAATTAATTGCTCATTATTAAAAAAATAAAGTGCGCAGATAGCCATTTTGGGCTAATTTACAAAATTGACAAGCAATGTATGTCGTTAATCATGCATATTTCTGAAGCTGCATTTACACGGGCGACTTTTAGCTGCGAGAATCGACATTTTGCCTTTTTTCTTTCTCAAATCGTGTAGGTCGCTTACATGGCGCAAGATTCACGTAAAGCCGCATGTACACGGGCGACTTTTTTGCAACGCGATTCAAAGATTTTTAATGCGTGAAAATCTCTCTCGCAGAGTGGTTACTTACACGAAGCGAGACTCGCTTACCGCGATCGCGTTTGGGAAGAATCGACGCCGTGTAAGTAACACCTGCGATTTGCGATGCCGATTATATTTCGCGCGACTCGATGCAAGAATCGTTCTCGCTCGTGATCACTTACACGAGGTCGATTTCAACGTCTCGAGAGTCCCAGGGCAAAGTCGCGCTCGTGTAAACAGCAAATCGTATGCAATTTACGAGTCGCCCAGGCATAGCGCAATGCACAAATGCTTTGCGAGTCGCTGGCTGCGATTACCCTAAATTTGCTTCACAAAGTATTGTGTTCATAGTATAAAATAATCTGTAGTGCTTTTACCGTGATTAATTGTGATTTCGATACAAAATTTACTTCATATTAGATCCGCAGAACCAATAATTTTCTTGTGCATGCTGGCACTGGCCTACCGCAGATACGGCAGTCATGAGCTGATTGCTAGTAACTGTGAAGCCAATCAAGCAAAACTTTAACCCTTTATAAAGTGTATAATAAATTAACCACAGGTAACAGTACCGTAATTGTATTCTGTTTTTATAATACCTTAAGCACGCTTTTTTATAAGAATCAGTAAACTTTGAGTTAAGACTGGCTGTTTTTATCTTTTCGCCAACGTTAAGCCTCAGTTGCTCGTAATTGGTTCTTAAAGTTTGAGATCATTGATGTCAATTATGGCGACCATGTTTGTTAATTCCTAGTGCTGTCTGCTCGTAAACGCCTTTTTGGCTACTTTTGCAGCATCGTAAAATTGCGGAAAGCGAAAAAGCGAGCACTAATTTCTGTTTGAACGAAAGCCAAAAAGTGTTTTTGTTACCTGCGCTGTGTGCAAAAGCACTCTATAGTCTCAACTTTGTTGCAATTTTGCTCGCAAATACTAAAAAACCACTCAAGCTTTACTGTTTTTAATCAGAACAGAATTTAGTTTGTTTTTTGATTTGGAATTTATTCTTTTTCGGTGTTTTTCCTGATTTGTTATTAAATTTTGAGCAAAAATGAGCCTCGTGTTTTTACAAAATTTTTTGTGTATAAAAAAAATGTAATCAATTTTGTCATTGCTAATATTCTGACATAGCAAAAACATACGAGTAAGTTAAAAATCTGAAAACCCTAGAATAGCTAAGACAATGAATTCTCAATAATGGCGTTTGGACAAAATATTTTGGAAATGGAGGTGCTTGTTACAGAAGCCCTCCGTAATACTGTTGACTGCAGGTGCTCCAGCGAAACTCTGGAGCCTTCACCCTGTAGGTCTGGGCAAACGACAATTGAAATTCTCCAACTTAAACTGTATTGTTCAGACAAAACAAATAATATGGAACAGTACGGCGTCGCAAACAACAACTGAAATTTAACCTGAAAATAATGAACTAATAGAGTGCCGTACGAGAGGTCTTCAAAATAAAATACGTCCGTATGCCAATTGCTCGAATGAAACGAAATGTCAGAACAGAGGTACCGGTAACTCGACCAAAAAGCGCGTAATTTTTAAAACGTTTGCAGCCAATAACTGCTGGAAATAAGGTGACGTGCGCAAACTGAGCAAACTGAAAATAAGAAGCGGCCGAATTCCGAAACTAGAGCGGGGAAACACAAAAAAAAGTCAATCGGTGCTTTGACAGTGCTAGCAGTGTAGGCTCACTACATCCTATGCTCACTCGTTGGGTCCAGCATCTTGTAGACAAGTACCATCCACTGGTTTTCGTCGGCTAAAAACGTGTTAGCGTTTGCTTTCTTTTCTGACCCGAGATTACCTGTAGCCTACCGGCATCTCTTGTGGTTAAAACGACCACATTTAAGTATAAAAACATAACATCTACTGCACCGTATATTGCAATTAAACATTAATTTCATGAAAATGCTATTTCTAAGCAAATCATGTTCTCTATTTCTAGTGGTTTTTATGGCGCTTTTTCATTTGAATTACGCCAGGAACGAAGACTGACGTATTTTTGCACTGTTCATAATGATCATCCTCCGCACTATACTTATTGTAATTGCCTAGAGTTTAGCAAGTGCATGCGCGGCTTATTTTATTGTTGTGGATATTGATGCTTTGTAACAGCTGTGGTTTAGTAGCTCCAAAACAAATTCACATGAAAACACGTATTATACAAATGCTATATGGATTTTTTGAATGTTGGTTTAAATCAAAAAAGAGCCAGTGCTTCAGTAGCGACAAAAAGCGCCTGGTATCACTTCAGAAGAACTCAAAAAGTAAACTTATAAATAAAATTTAACAATTGGTATTTCGTATGATATAACAGCACAGATCTACTATAAAATACGAAATACTTGTGCACTATTAAGGAAACAAACAATATGAATTTGTCAGTCACACATGCTTGGAGAAAAGGTAATTTCAAAAGTGTTTTTAGAATTAATTGCACAGAAATGTTGATAAATTTTATTGTTTTATTTTACCAAAGTATTATGTATAACTTAACAAGAAACACAGTCAGAGATGGGTTGCAGGTTGCAGTGGAGAAAAACCAAGACCTTAAGGGTAAATGACAGAATTTTAAAATAAATTATGAGCGTTAATGCCCGCTTGACTTTGCTCCATCCAAGCTAACTCGGAATGATGGAGGGTAAATAAGCTTTTTTGAGTAATTTCAAGCGTTTAGTGCTTCATCTTTCACCTTGCATTTTCATTGCAAGTTTTAACGAAATTAGCTGCTCAATTGTTTTCCCTGCATTTCGTTTTACGCTTGCGTTGGCTTCATACAATTTCTGTTCAAAATTCCGAAGCGTGATTGTTTCAAACGCAAAAGCTGACAAGCGGCGCATTTGAAGTGCCTTTGCAGCAATTGGCTTTTGCAAATTCAAAACCTGCAAGCGCCCTTTGAAACTATCTTGCACCGTGTAAGTGAACCAGTGCGATAGCGACTCTTCCGCCGTCTTGATTTGGCGAGAATCACTGGCACGCAGTCTCAACGTGTAAGTGACTTCTGCGAGTTGTAATCGTATGCGAGCATCGCGGTAAAATCTCTCCCGTGTGAGTGACTGCTGCGATTTGATTTTTTTGGAGGCGTGTCTGGCGATATCGCGCAGACTAAATCTCACGCGTATCTTGCGCCGTGTAAGTGACCTACGCGATTTGAGAAAGAAAAAAGGCAAAATGTCGATTCTCGCAGCTAAAAGTCGCTTGTGTAAATGCGGCTTAAAAACGACGCCTTTACCTTTTTGGCCGCGCTGCCGACAATGTTGCTTATGAAAGATTGCTTATTTAACGCTTATGTAATTTTGCTTATGCAATGAAACTGTGGTGTGGTTAATGAAATACCAGAGATACCAAGATCAAAACAAAAGTTGACGCTATCTATATATTCGACACATATCCACAAGTAATCTGGAATTTAAAGTTTGTGGATATTCTTTACTTTTGAGTGTTTTTTGATGTGTTAAGTTTTTACTACCTGAAGGACTTGAGTATTCGCAGATAGCGGTATAAAATACAACGAAACGTGTCGTTTACGCAAAACACAGTTTTGCAAAAAATAAAACAAGCTAAAACATGAAATCATTATATTTACTTTTAAGTTTGATTGCTTAAATTCAAAAGTGAAAGATCTTTTGATCTTCAGCACACAATAGTTTAGAATATTAAGCCTATTACTAAAATCATATTGAGGTAAAATGTTGTTGTTTTGCAATGGAATTAAGATTTTACGCTGTGCTATTTTTGTTTTGGTGTTTACGTAGTACACTTTCAGGACACAGAATGATAATGATAGCAGCTATGTTGTCTATTTACAATAAAATAAAATAACGTACTACAGCATTATTTTATTTCTTTTTTTACTGTTTTTCGATTAAGTAATGTGCTAGTCGGCTTCCCGCAGTTTTGTAGAGGTAAATATGAGTTAAAGAGTTTTTTTGTTTTCAATTTTATGTATTTCTGAATCGTGCAAGCAATTTTAAATTTTTCCAAGTACTCCAATAAACTTGATTTATTAATTTACGCTGCTGCAATGTGAATTGTACGTATGAGCTTTTTGTTGTTTAGCTGCTGTCCACACAAAGCACCTTGTTCTCATTTAAACACATGCGTTTTTTAGGAGTCGAAAATGAGAAAAAGAATAACCATTTTTTGTAAGACGTCAGGTAGCAGTCCAAACAAACAATTAATTTATTTGTTTTTTTTAACAACGTTTATTAGCAGTCGCTTAAATACGAGATAACCTCTGATTTGAATGAGTTTAAATACACGTTATAAACTTCAAAAACTTGTGTTCACGTATCTTTGATTTCTCCGTGGCACGTCTATTGATCGATTCAACTATATGTGCATAATTATAAATTATTTGCAAAATAGATACATCTAGATGATAATTAGATCGTTTCGATAAATAACGGCTCCTACTCTCCCATTTAGTGTTAAGCCATCAGTGTAAATCTTGACAGTGTTCTGATTTAGAACGCTTTCAAATCTTATAGCATTCTTTTTATCCATAATTTAGCATTCGAAACTTCTCTCGAATACCTTAGTTTTCTTTATTCGATCAGCTGGCATTTGCTGCAGAGGTAAGAATCTTCTTGCCCCATTGCAAACATCAACATGACTTTTCGTTTTCCCCAAGGAATCAACTGGGTTGACATGCCAGAGCCCACTAACAATGGTGTAGATTCAGTTTGACCAGTCTGCCAACTTTCGTCGCTTATTTTCAATTTTATGCCTGACAGTGACCTAAAACGTTGCATTTATATGAGGATAAATCGTTATAAAGTTGTACATTTATGGGTTTGCAATTTTGCAAATTCCTCAACAAAAATTGTTTTGCGCTGATATTACTGTAAATTCGTTTTCCTCCCAGAGTTGTAAGTCGGCCCGGGCTTTTGGGTTCGAGTTTGAGCTAAGATTGATAAACTGTCAGGCTTAATTCGGGCTTGTCTTTATGTATTGTCTTGTGTTTTTGCCTTTTAGATGCTCTAAAGGCTTAACTAAAGTGACTTTGCGACACCGAATGACGACTTCTATGGTGCGCAAAATTTAAATCTGCTAAATCTACAGGATAAAATTATGCTGTATCTGAAATCATGCTTGTTACGTTGCTATAAATAATTAAATTCGAGATTCAGTCACATTAACATGCGTTGCTTGTCGATTTACCAATTGCATATAATATATTTATATACGCTTTACTGATTGTGTTGATTCAAGAAATGTGCATGATTGAATGAAAACAATATGTATTTTTGTATACTTTGGATAATTTAGAAAGATCATAATTAATTGCACATCATCACAAAATAAAGTGCGCAGATAGCCATATTTGGCTGATTTACTATATTGACTAGCAATGTATGTCGTTTTAATTAATCATGCATATTTCTTACATCAACACAATCAGTAAAGCGAATATATCACGTGAACTTAGTAAATCGACAAGCAATGCATGCTGTTGTGATTAAATTCAGAGATTTAGTTATATCAACGCAACAAACATGTAGATATAATTTAGCTGATTTACATATCGCCACCCATAGATCAAGGCGATTATTATTGCACAATTATTATCATGACGTAAAATTTATCAGCAAATGAGTGCATTTACTTTGACCGTATACGAGCAATTACCATATACATTTTTTTAGATCTAGACTAATTTTCGGGATTATACGGGCGGGTTTCCAGGCTGAACTTGTTGGCCCGTTTACAACTCTAGTTCCTCCGCTATTTGATATTTTTATAAATTTTTTAAAACCAAATAAACTTTACTTGCTTCAATCTACAATGTTTGAACCATAAATTTAAAATACAATTTTTTTAATTTTGCTGCGCCTTGGCGGATTCAATTTTTCAAAATTTTTGTATTTTTTTGCAAAAATAACTTAATTTAGGCCTAGCAGTGCAAAAACGTGATTGAACTGGCTGCGTAAATAAGCTATGGGCGGTGACAATTGATTAAATTTCAGTCGTTTTATTTGCAAGCTGTTAAATCATAAAATCTTATAGTTAATAAAACTCACAAACTGGTATGTACTGTATTTTACCGAGATTTTATAGAAAAAGATCATTGTTGGGAAGAAGGGGCTAATGGAACGAGATTTGAGAGGAGTGATTGGTAATGAACTATTATGGAATCCAACTCTCTTATTTGTCAGCTTTTATAAGTTTTTTGATAAAACTTATGTTAAGCATTTTTCAACGAGCGATGAAATTTGATTGCCAAGTTTTGGCCATTTTTCAAAGTTTTTACGAATTAGTGATGTTATTTTTGACTAATTAGCCCCCTCCCCTAAATAGATGTTTTAATAGAGTTTTAAATTACTTTTTGGTCCATTTCGGAGCAAAAGACATTCTGAGAAGTGCTAAAACGTTTCATTTTTCTTATTCTGCACTTCGGTGCGCAGGTCAATGGGTGGGAGGCTGCTGTAGACCCCCGCCCTTGGCTACACTACTGAATAAGCTTACGATTTTACCCCAAGTATATTTACCAAGCCTGATATATACTGTAGATTTTTATTGCTTGTAGCATATTTTTGTTTGTCATAAGAAACAGATTCGTGTGCTTAAATCACGCCAATACGCATTCGTCTCAAGGAAAACAGCGTTGCTTGTCGGCCATAGTGCTATGCAATTTTACGCTCTCTTTCTTGCCGTTGCGGCATTTAGTACAGTGCTACAATATTCTAGACAATTGGCTGTTTTAAAACTTCTTGTTGTAGCGCATGTTTATTCTCCTGTCCCCGGACAGCGTCATATGCTAAATATTGGACGACCAGCGCACTTTTTATTGAAATGACTACTTCGCGGTTGAAGGAATCCGCACTTGCTTACGAGATTCAGCGAATCAATGTCACCGCGAATTTCTTCGAATTCTTGTCCACTGAATTTGCTGCTTGTTCGAAGCGACCATGCAGAGATAATAATCGTCGCAAAGCGTCCTATCTAACGACGCAACAACGTGACCAGGGTGCTGGTTGAACTCAGATCATGCGATGAGACTCGTCGTAAAAACGACGCCTTTACCTTCTCGGCCGCGCTGCCGACAATGTTGCTTATGAAAGATTGCTTATTTAACGCTTATGTAATTTTGCTTATGCAATGAAACTGTGGTGTGGTTAATGAAATACCAGAGATACCAAGATCAAAACAAAAGTTGACGCTATCTATATATTCGACACATATCCACAAGTAATCTGGAATTTAAAGTTTGTGGATATTTTTTACTTTTGAGTGTTTTTTGATGTGTAAGTTTTTACTACCTGAAGGACTTGAGTATTCGCAGATAGCGGTATAAAATACAACGAAACGTGTCGTTTACGCAAAACACAGTTTTGCAAAAAATAAAACAAGCTAAAACATGAAATCATTATATTTACTTTTAAGTTTGATTGCTTAAATTCAAAAGTGAAAGATCTTTTGATCTTCAGCACACAATAGTTTAGAATATTAAGCCTATTACTAAAATCATATTGAGGTAAAATGTTGTTGTTTTGCAATGGAATTAAGATTTTACGCTGTGCTATTTTTGTTTTGGTGTTTACGTAGTACACTTTCAGGACACAGAATGATAATGATAGCAGCTATGTTGTCTATTTACAATGAAATAAAATAACGTACTACAGCATTATTTTATTTCTTTTTTTACTGTTTTTCGATTAAGTAATGTGCTAGTCGGCTTCCCGCAGTTTTGTAGAGATAAATGAGAGTTAGGCCACATTTCCTCGGGCGACTTCTTTGCAACGCAATTCGAAGATTTTTTATGCGTGAAAATCCCTCTCGCCGAGCGGTTACTCGCTTGCCGCGATCGCGTTTGGCAAGAATCGCCGCCGTGTAAGTAACACCTCCGATTTGCGATGCCGATTATGTTTTGCGCAACTCGGTGCAAGAATCGTTCTCGCCCGTGATCACTTACACGAGGTCGATTTCAACGTCTCTAGAGTCTCAAAGCAAAGTCGCGCTCGTGTAAACAGCAAATGTACGCAATTTACGAGTCGCCCAGGCATAGCGCAATGCACAAATGCTTTACGCGTCGCTGGTTGCGATTATCCTAAACTTAGATTTACCATACGTCTTGGTTTAGCTGTGACAGTCCCGGTTTTAAGGCCATGTCCCGGGGTCCCGGCCGGTTGGTGGAAATGTCACGGTTTTTTTGTTCGTTTGTGAAGACATCTCGAAAATTTGCAAAAACACTTGGGTCGCTGAAGTGAAGACCTTTTTATTTTGGAGATCACTTTCAAAATCACTAGAACCGAAGGTCGCAGGAGTGAAGCCTTTTTTTTTTTTTTTCTTTCTAGGAGATCACCTGAAAAGTCATGCAAAACTACGACTGTCCCGGTTCTTTGTCTGAAAAATATGGTAACCCTACCTAAACTTACTTCATAAAATATTGTGCTCATTGTACAAAATAGTCCGTAGTGCTTTTTCCGTAATTAATTGTGATTTCGATACTAAATTTACTTCATATTAGTTTGAAATGCAGAAGTCAAATTTTCTTGTTGATGCTGGTATACTGGTCTACTGCAGATACGGCAGTCATGAGCTGATAACTGCGAAGCCTATCAAGCAGGACTTTAACCCATGTAAAATGTATGATATGTTAACTACAGGTAATAGTACCTCGATTGTACTCCGTTTTTATAATACCGTAAGTACACTTTTTTGTAAGAACCAGTAAAGTTTGAGTTGAGGCTGGCTGTTTTTAATTTTTTGCCAGTGTTGAGCCTCAGTTGCTCTTAATTGATTCTAAAATTTTGGGATCATTGGTGTCGAATATGGCGAATGCTTTGTCTCAGTAGCGCACGCAGAATTTTAAAAAGGAGGGGCCAGGAACTTCGGAAGATGTGAGAAGAACAAAGATTAGAATGTAAATTGTTTCACTCAAATTTGGTTTGATTTTTTGCCCAAAATTAGGTGAAGAGCAAAAAAAAAAAGGTCTTCACTCAAATTTGGTGAAACAAGAGCCAAAAGTTTTTTTGCTACCAGCGTAGTGCGCAATAGCATTCTATAGTCACAAAATTGTTGCAATTTTGCTTGTAAATACCAGAAAACCACTCAAGCTTTATTGCTTTGAATCAGTACAGAATTTAGTATCTTTTTGATTTGGAATTTATTCTTTTTCGGCTGTTCTTAATATTAATATTTGTAGCAGAGACTGATGTTGTTCTTAATTTGTTCTAAAATTTTGAACAAAAATGAGCCTCGTGTTCTTACAAAATTGTTCTTGTATAAAAAAGTGCAATCAATTTTGTCATTGCTAATAATTTGGCATAGCAAAAACAAAAGTTAAACTCTGAAAACCATACAATAGCTAAGGCAATGAATTCACTATAATGGTATTTGTACAAAATATTTTGGAAATGGAGGAGCTTGTTGTAGAAGCCCTCCGTAACACTGTTGACTGCAGATGCTCCAGCGAAATTCTGGAGCCTTCACCGTGAGCATTCACCGTGTCCCTCTGGGCAATCCACAATTGAAATTCTCCAACTTAAACTGTATTGTTCAGACAAATAAATATTGTGGCTTTTTTACAAGTACCATCCACTGGTTTTTGTCGGCTAAACACGTGTTAGCGTTTGCTTTCTTTTCTGATCCGAGATTGCTAGTAGCCTTCCGGCATCTCTTGCGGTTAAAATAACCACAGTTAAGTGTAGAAACACAACACCTACTGCACCACATATTGTAATTAAATATTAATTTCATGAAATTGCCGTTTCTTATGAAGTCATGCGTTTTCAATTTCGAGTGGTTTTATGGTGCTAATTCATTTGAATAAAGCCAGGAGTGAGTTTTGACCTGAAGTCACTGCCGTATTTTTGCACTGTTCATAATAATTCATCCTCCGCACTATACTTACTGTAATTGCCAAGAGTTTAGCAAATGCATGCGCTGCTTATTTTTAAAAATGTGGATATTGGTGCTTTGTAACAGCTGTGATTTAGTAGCTCCACAACAAATTTACAAGAAAACACTTATTATACAAATGCTATATGAATTTTTTAAAGGTTGGTTTAATTAAAATAGAGCCTGTACTTCTGTAGCGACAAAAGGCGCCTGGTATCACAGCAGAAGAACTCAGAAAGTAAACTTATAAAAACAAAAATAAAATTTAACTACTAGCGTTTTGTGTAATATGACAGCACAGGTCTACTAAGGAAATAAACAATATGAATTTGTCTGTCACACATAGTTGGAGAAGGGGTAATTTCAAAAGTGTTTTTAGAATTAACTGCGCAAAAAATGTAGATAAATTTTATTAATTTATTTTACCAAATATTATGTATAACCAAACAAGAAACACAGTCTGAGATGAGTTGCGGTAGAGAAAAACCAAGACCAAACGAGTAAATGACAGAATTTTTTAAATAAAGTATGAGCATTAATGCCTGCTTGACTTTGCTCCATCCAAGCGAATTCAGAATGACACAGAGTAAATAAGTTGTTCCGAGTAATTTCAAGCGTTTACGTATCACGTATCCTGTACGAGCAGCACGCCGCCCTTGCTGCTTCATCTTTTACCTTGCATTTTCATTGCAAGTTTTAACGAAATTATAGCTGCTTAATAGTATCCCCTGTATTTCGTTTTACGCTTGCGTTGGCTTCATACAATTTCTGTTCAAAATTCCGAAGCGTGATTGTTTCAAATGCAAAAACTGACAAGCGGCCCAGCTGAAGTGCTTCTCGCGGCGGTTTTTGCAAATTCAAAACCAGCAAGCCGCGCTTTAAAACTATCTCGCACCGTGTAAGTGAACCAGCAGTGCGATAGCGATTCTTCTGCCGACTCGATTTTGCGAGAATCACTGGCACGCAGTCTGAACATGTAAGTGATTTCTGCGAGTTGCAATCGTACGCGAGCATCGCGTTACAGTCTCTCCCGTGTGCAGGGGCGTATTTAGGGGGGGGCCATTGGGTCATGGCTCCCCCCTTTGGGACGCCAGGATAGTATAATCAGCATAGAATAGTATGCAAAATTGCGGCATGGCCCCCGTCTTTGTAAGTTGAGCAGAAGCTTTGAGCACACAAATGGTTGTCAAAGACCTTTGTTTTTGTCCAGCACGCAATTTCGGGCAAAAAATCGGACTAAATTTGAGTGAAGACCTTTTTTTTTTGGTCCTAAATTTGAGTGAAATCCTTTTTTTTATTTTGATCCTCACCTAATATTGGGCAAAAAATCGGACAAAGATGTTTTTTTGGTTTTTGGTCTTCATTTAATTTTGGGCAAGAAATTGGACTAAATTGGAATGATTGGAGTGAAGCACTTTTTTTTTTGGCCTTCACCTAATTTTGGACAGTGAAATCGGACTGATTTTGGGTGAAACAATGTTCAATCTAATCTTTGTTCTTCTCAAATTTTCTGAGGTTCCTGGCCCCCCTTTCTTTTCAAAATCCTGCGTACGCTACTGCCCGTGTGAGTGACTGTTGCGATTTGATTTTATTGGGGGCGTGTCTGGCGATATCGCGTAGACCGAATCTCACGCGAAGGTTGAGCCGTGTACGTGACCTACGCGATTTGAAAAACAAAAAAGGCAAAATGTCGATTCTCGCAGCTAAAAGTCGCCCGCGTAAATGCAGCTTAATTTTACGTATTTCTAAATCATGCAAGCAATTTTGAATTTTTCCTAGTACTCCGATAAACTTGATTTATTAATTTACTCTGCTGTAATGTAAATTATACTGATCAGATATGGGCGGAGTTCAAAAAATCGGACTCCGATTCCGCTGCGAGTCCAAAGAACCTCTTTGTCGACAAATTTTAAAATCCGCTCCGAATCCGAAAAAACTAACCATATATTTTGAACTCCATATAATTTTGAATGTATGGGTTTGATTTTCTCACTTATGGCGCATTGAAATATAAGATTCACTCACAGGCAGCAAAGCTCAAAAAACTTTAATTGAACTCCAAAATAAATTGCGAAGTGAAAGAGTGATATAACTCGATACACATACAACTAGGTGTACCTGAGTATAAGGCGCACTATCAATATCTCAGAAACTTTGAAAAGATTTAGGCTGGTTATTATTTAAACCAGGCATTTTTTTGATACAGTAATGCATGAAAAGACAATGATTAAAGTGCACCTTGACCTTGTGGTCCAAAAAATATGTCAACTTCAGAGCTCAATATAGGTTGCCTTTATGATGCTATAGGTATATCTTGCTCCAGAAAACCTCCTAATATTACTTTATTTACATTATTAGATACTGTGCTAGCAAAAACTTTAAATCTGCTAATCCATAAAGCCTGAATATCTGCCATGGTTACCCTAATTTTTTGGTATGTCTGATTTAATTGGAAATTTAAAACACACACAAAATTTGCAAATAAAAACAATTCAATCATTAAGTTCGCAGATTGACGTTCAGAAGTGGTTTATCGGGATGGGGGGTTGTACTTTGATAAGTAGTGGATTTAGATCATCAAAGTTATTTTAAATGCGCTGTTCCCGTGTGAAAAGTCAATAGAATACCTGTTGTTGCGATTTACGATGAACCAGTCTACGCGTGAGGTGAGTCAACTTGATCTTGATCTTCTTCTGCATTGAGATAGAGTGATTACTGTTTTAGTCTAGAAGAGGATGAATAATAAAAAAGCAATTACCATGCAATTTATCTTTTGCAATTCTTTGTCTCATTACAGGATTATAGTACTGCATAGCTTACCGCATTTGTGTTAGCCTATAGTATAGCTGGACTCCGGCTCCATGCCCATCTCTGATACTGATGCGCTGTTTGTTGTTTATGGCTGATGTCCATACAAAACACCTTGCTGTCAATTAAGTTCGTTATTAAAAGTCAAAAATGAGAAAAAGAATAGCCATCTTTCGTAAGACGCCAGGTAGCAGTCCAAACAAACAATCATTTTATTTGTTTTTTTAAGTATGTTTATTAGCAATCGTTTAAATACGAGATAACCTCTGAATTAAATAAGTTTAAATACACAAAGCCGTCAAAAACTTGCTCTGTTTACGCATCTTTGATTTCTTGGTAACTCCTCTATTGATCGATTCACCTATGCGCATAATTATAAATTTATTGCAAAATAGACAATATCGAGATGATAATTAGATCGCTTAGATAAGTAACGTTTTTGAGATAAATCTAGACCATATTTAAACATATTTTCAACCAACAATGTGCCCGAGGGGTTTAATTTTGTTACCGACCTCGTATTTGATGCTTTTCAAACCTTTATCTTGGTCAGAAGACATAATCGTAAAAGCAGGAAGTAATGTCGGGTCCCTTTGAGTAATTGGAGGAAACAATTTCCTCATGATACCGCAACAATGAGGCCTGAAAGTGAAGATGATAATCACAGCAAAATGTTTGTAATTCAAAAAACTTACTAGTATCAGACAAAAAAAAAAAAAAAACTTGAAATTTCCCACCAAATGCAGAAATTAATCAAAGAAATTTTGGGGTGCTTTTTGTGGAGTCAAAAATTTTTGTCAAAAAAACAAACCTCACTTTCTACAACACTGGCAGTGGTGCTGACAACACGTTTCATTTATATACAGCATTTGTAAAAAGTTTTTAAAATCAAAACCCAGCTGTCTTAGCTGGTTACTGATCCATTAAATTCATTAAACCACATCGAGACAGGATTTTTTTATTTGTTCTGCTCTCCAGACGGGATTTTTTTCCAAATTTCCCTCATCCATATTTCGGACTTCGCGCGAGCGCAAATTGTTACCGTTGTTTTTTATCGCGAACTTTGGCAGATGAGGATTGATTTACTTGTAATTAACAAAGGGTTAAACCTAGAAAGTTGAAATTTGGAATCAACATAGGAATTAATAAAAGCGTCATGTGCGCCAATCTTGGGAATCTTAGATCATGTGATCGTTAATTATGACACAAAAAAACTTTAAAAAACGGCGATTTTTGGCTTAAAAATTTATTAATTCGCTTATAACTCAAAAATCACTTGACGTGCAAAGCTGAAAGTGGGACAGAATATGGTTGTGGTTGCTTATGAATGTTTTATACAAGCCGAGTTTGGGGGCGCCCTGTCAAGTGACCAACATTTTACAGGCCGAAAATTGGCAAAAAGTTGACGAGTTTGATCGGTTTCCAGACAAATGTGTCGCACAGAGTAGCGTAGCCAAAGGGGGGGGGGCGGGGGCTATAATCCCTCCCATTGGCCTGTCAATCAAAATGCAGAAAAAAGAAAAATACCACGTTTTTAGCTGTTTTGAGACTGTTTTTTTGCACTGGAATTGACTAAAAAGTGATTTAAAGCATCTTTTAAAACATATATTCAGGGGAGGCTGATTTGTCAAAAATTAAAGTCACAAATCAATGAAAACTTTTTAAAATGCCAAAAATAAACAATCAAATTTGATCGCTAGTGTAAAAACCCCAAACGTAGGTTTTATCAACGAATATATATTATAAAATCAGGGATAACGGGGGGGGGGCTATTCAGTGTTAGTTAATTACCAATCACTTCCGTCAAATATCTTTTCATTAGCCCCCCTTCCCAATTATTTTTCTCTATAAAATATGGACGAAACAGATTACTCCATGTGAGTTTTATTGAACAATAGGATTTTATGATTTAGCAGCATGTAAACAAGAGAACTGCATTGTTATCATCAGCCACTTCCCACATAGCCCATTTATGCAACCAGTTGAATCATGTTGCGCTGCCAATTTCTATGCCTCGTTTTAAGAGCATTATTTTTCACTAAAATAGCTCTGAAATTAAGTTATTTTTGCAAAAAAACGCAAAATTTTCGAGCGCCGGAGGCTCCGCCCATAGACCCTCGTGCCTCCGCCGGCTGGGGGCTTTGCCCCCAGATCCCCAAAACAGCCCCCTACTGCGAATTTCTGGCTACGCGCTTGGTCGCGGACAAATGGGTCCAAGTTTGCGAAACGATTTTTGAATTCGTATGTGCACAGTGCAGTAAATTGCACTATTTCTGAACAAAAGCACAGATTAGTATTGTCTGTTTAACTTTAATGAAATATCAGCGTTCACAGAGTCCATGAAAACTAACCACTGACGGCGAGATGCCGTGTATTTTTACATGAATAGTGCAACTTTAAATAAATCGATATACAGGGTATTAGATCGTTTCTGCTGTAAACGGCTTGGAGCTTGATCGGGAAAGTTGTTTTGCAGTTTTGGTTGTAAATCTTAAATAGAATTTTCGGAAAATTATAAAACAGTAAAAACGCAGCAGAGAGTTGTGACAAGTGGAATGAAAACTCATAAAATCGCAGTTCTCTGAAACCATTTTTGCGACTTTTAATACAAAATTTCAGATAAAAATTTTGTCACTGCCGTCAGGGTACTATAATTGCTCGTTTATTTATATATATACAATTTTTTTCTATTTGCAAATTGACTTAATTAATGTATATCGCCAGACACAAAAAAGCTTGAACACTATTAGCACTTTTACAGCGACCGTTTTTTTCATGGAGCTCGCTAAAGCAATACCAATGGAGATTTTCACGCTCCGCTGAAGTCATCGCATTAAACAAAAGCTGATTGAGAGTGATCTTGATCTTAGCGTACTATAATAAAAAACAAAAGATTGAAAAATATGAAGACGAATTAAATAAATGGACACAGCCAACAAGGAATTATGAAAAACTGCAAATTAAATTGAAAACCGCAAAATTTCAAAAATGTTCAATAAATTGCAACCAAGTCTCGTCGCAATATTAGTTACAATGACTCAAATAGTTCGAAAGGATTAGAAAAAAAAACTTGTCAAAAGCCAGCTCAAACAATCTCCATTTTTGAATCCTTTTCAAAGATAAAAGCATATACCTAGTGCTGAAGGCTTCTTATTTAAACTTGGCTGAAAGAGATATATCGTCCTTAACATTGAAAGAGCTAAGCTGTTTAAAATATATTAGGAGGCCCATTTGCCACGGATCCAATCGTCTGGGGCCGATTTGGCTGAGACCCGTTTTTCCTAAACCCATTTGCCCTGGACACATTTGTCCCGGACCCATTTGTCCGGGACCCATTTGTTTGGAACCCATTTTTCCGGGACCCTTTTGTCTGGGACCGATTTGCCCTGGGACCGATTTGTCTGGGATCCATTTTTTCGGGACCCATTTGTCTTGAAATTGTTTGAACAGATTTATCTCGATAATTACCGATATTGATAAAAAACGGTTTGTGATTTTTAAGCACACTATCAACCACCTTTTTTTGGGTTTGTTCGTTTACCCCAACTTATAAACTATTTTTCTTGTTTTGCATCTTTTTCCTTACTTTTTTTTTCTTTATTTCGTTTTCTTCCAATGCTATCAAGTTTTAAACCACTGAACGCACTGTTTTCAAAGCTCGAGCGATTGAAGATGTCAGGTAGACTTTTGTTCGATTGAAATCAAGAGTGCCAGGTTGGGGGAATTTTCCTCAATCGAGTCTTCTAAATTTTTAAACTTTTAAGCAGTTAGATCAAGATGGATCACATTTTCGAAATGGGTAGATATTCAAAATCAACTAAACCTATCAAAAATTAGGGATTCAAAAATGGAGGGTTACCCCGAAACGGGCTGCCAAAATTCAAACTTTTCAACCTTTTCATCTGGACACATGTTTTAAGGTAAGTAAATATAAAAAAAAGATAAAACTTGGAACAAGTTGGGGTTAACAAATTGGGGGGGGGAGCTTCAAACGGGGGCACCTAAATTCAAACTTTTTAACCACTCTCACTTGACAGATGAAATTTTTAGAATTGGCATATACGAAAAAAAGATAAAATTTGAAAAAATTTGGTGAACCAAAATAGGAGGTTCCCTTTAAAAGGAAGCCACCAAAATTCAAAGTTTTTAACAACTTACACTAGACAGATGAAATTTTCAGAATAGATAACTATAAGTTAAAAATAAAATGTGACAAAATTTCGGGATACCAAAATAAATGGATCCCCCTCAAATGAGGATACCAAAATTCAAAGTTTTTAATTGTTTAAGCTAGATGCATCAAAATTTCTGGATACGCAAGCAAATATGAAGAAAAGATAAAATTTCACAAAATTTCGAGCACCAAAATGGAGTCCTTCAAAATTCAAGCTTTTTAACCATTTAAGCAAGACACATGAAACTTTCAGAATACTTAAATATAAAAGAACGATATAATCAGAATAGGTAAATAAAATATGACTAATTTCAGGTGCAAAAACTGGGGAGTCCTCCTCCTATGGATCTTTCAAAATTTTTGATCAATTAAACTAGACAATTTTTCAAGATAACTAAAAATATACTATAAAAAATTGAGGATGTCATACTATAGGGGCCCTCCAGTTATATTAACTCTTACCCTCCCTCCCCCCTTACTACAAACGCTAAAAAGTCATTCATGACGTCACTAATTTTCCCTACTCCATAATGTTGCAACACTCGTTTTGCCTCTCAAAGCTTTTAAAGACTAATAACCAGAGCTGTAGGTCTCGAGACCAATTTTTTGTATTCTCGGTCTCGGCTCATTCGCATTGGTCTCGGTCTTGATCTCGAACCATGGTGGTCTTGGTCTCGTAGCCTAAAATTGGTCTAGAGACTGACAATAAAATCTGCTTTAGAATTTGCGGCAGGAGATTTTTTTCTAAGTTTTGAAAAGCAAAACTAGAATAAAAAAACGTTATTGTTCAATTTTTTTTTTCACGCCAAAGCAGGTGGTAATTAGGCCAAAGTTGTCACTTCGTGAAACCAGGTTAAGCACCTTAATTTTCCGAACGGTTTTCACTCCGGGTTAAACAACGCAAATTGTGAAACTTCATTGCGTCAACTGTAAAGGCTTTGAAACGAAAACTTTGATCACGTGATGTTTATTGGGTGGAATTAGCTAAGTCGCGAAAACAGTTGCGCTCGAATTGGGCAAAAACTCTTTAGTTTTGCCTCTAACGCTTGAATTTTGTTTTTCAGTCATTTATTGTAACTTTTTCAATTCGATTCAGGTTTGAAAACCTCGAAAAATGCAAGTTTCAAAACTGTGTTTGAAAGTAGTTTTCGCCACTTTTGACCCATTCACACCTGGAGAATTTTCTGCCATTGCCAGCGTATAAGGTCGAAAGTTCGTATAATGTAAACTTGTCTTGAAAAATGTATTACCAAACGCGTATCAAGTTATCATTTCGAAAGTTGAATACTTTCCGCCGTTCTTACTCATAAAAAGTAACCAGCAGGGAGCCGGAAGACTACTCAGGGCATGAACTTACGATCCACGTAGTCATAAAGAAAATTTACACAGCATCCAATAAGCCAATGCCAACAATGTCAACAATTTAATAATTTCTGGTTACACAGCATTCGAATTGAAAGCTTTATACAAAATTTTGTATTATGTATGCTGCTAGCACAAAGCAAAAGTGTGAAGTCTTTGTAAAAGTATTGTAGCTGTGAAAAAAATTACTGCGGTTTATTCGTGACAGATAATGCAGTTGTTTTTCGTATTTGATGAATTCAAAACCCTATAATTCACTTTTAACAGAATATTAAACAACTTAATTTCTGATTGTCTTTAAATTTTTATTTATATCTTCATTGATTTTGTAATGGCAAATAATCAATCGAGTCGTTAGTAGCGTAAAGCCACTGATATTATTGCTGAGCTTGAACTCGAAAAAATTAAATTTTTCAACTCGAACTTGAACTTGCACTCGCTAAAATAAACCGAACTCAAATAAAAATCGATCGAGTTGCGCGCTTGAAAATTCCCCCTAATCAAAACTCTTAGCTGCGTTTTTGTAGCTACCTTTAATAGGGTACTTCAAATACACAATGAGATTTTTATGATTTTTTTTGTAATTTTATTTCATGTTTTCGTCAGTTTTATCGACACGCAATTCCTGCGGAAAATAAAGGTGATCAGGCTTCGGTCTCCGAGTAAGAGGCATTAAGTTTATTTGAAGGCACTCTTCAAAAATAAGTTTGGTGAGAATATACAAAAAATGACGTCATCGAGATGTTTTGATGAAGTAATCACTTGGACTAAAGCAATTTGTCATCTAAATCAATTTAAGTAATCATAAAACCAACTTATGAGCAAATTTGAGCCCCAAAAACTTCTTTCAAAAAATTAAAAAAAACATTGCTGACATCATTTTTTCAGTCTCGGTCTCGGTCTCGAACTTTGCCGGTCTCGGTCTCGATGCCAAAATTGAGACTCGGTCTCGGTCTTGGTCTCAAAAAAATTTTGAGGTCTCGGTCTCAGTTTTGGTGTCGAACGAGCCGGTCTCAACTACAGCCCTGCTAATAACACCACTGCATTCATTGGAATGACCGAAGTTCGCGTCGCGAGTTTCTTTGTTTTTACTTGGCCATTTTCAAACTAAGGAGTGCGAAGTTTCAGACCTTTCTTATAACTGGAGAACGGTTAGGTCTTGCTACATGAAATTTTGATAGCAGTTTGAGATTAATAATTTATAAGTTTGCAGCAAAGCTCGAGGCAGTAGGTCACGTGACTTCGGTTTTAGGATCCGAAAACCACCCCGAAAGTTTGAGTTAATCTTATTTAAAAACCGATAAACATGGCAAAAAATATTTCATATGGTTATATTTCTAAAGATACCCTTTCAACCCAATTTTGGCTGCGATGTTTTTTTTCCTTTATTTGCTTTTAAATCTTGTACGTTCTTCTCCTAAACCGTGAAACACCAAAATCTAATATTCGTATAAAGTTGTTGAGCTGTAAACGCAACTTTGTGTCCCCGAAAATTTTTTGGGTCACTCCTCAAGGAGCCCACCGAAATGGGGCAAAAAAAAAATCAATTTTTTGAACGACTCAAGCAAGGGCAATAGATTTTTCTTTAGTTCAGTTGACATTTCATAGACTAATATTTTGACATAGTTTGAGGGTACCAACCCCCGGAAACCCCTAAATGTATCCGCCAAAAATCAATTATTTTGAACGGCTCAACCTAGGGCGTTAGTTTCTTTTGATATCAGCATATGTTTAAGAAACAAATATTTTGATATAATTTGTGGGTCCAACCAGAGGTAAAGTCCTCGAGGACATCCTCAAAAACACATTTTGAAGTCCTTGGCCTCGAAGGACAAGTTCTTGGCCTCAAAGCCTCAAGTCCTCGAAAATTGCCCTGTCCGCGGCTCGTGGACAGCACTATTTTTTGAATGGTTAAAATTTTGTAGGCGCCTGAAAAATTTGTTTGAAGACTTTTTTTGGCAAACACTTGCGTTTGTGTCCTTGGTCCTTGGCCTTGGCGTCGAATTTTTTTGTGTCCTTGGCCTTGGCCTCGAGCCTTGTGTTCTCTATTCCATCTCTGGGTCCAACCCTTTGGGAACCTCTCAAATAGACCACTCAAAAATCAATTATTTGAACAGCTCAAGCTAGGGCGTTAGTTTTTTTTATATCAGTAAATATTTGAGAGACAAATATTTTGACATACTTGGGGATACCACCCCCCCAAATGACCGCTGCAAAAATTAATTATTTGAACAGCTCAAGCTAGCGTGGTAGTTTTTTTTTTATATCAGTAGATGTGTATTTTGTCCACCGAATGACACATACTAACTACCGAATTAGAAGTCAGCAATCTCAAAAAGCATCTTTAAGTGAAATGTAGAGTAAATCTGACCAGTCTGCCAACTTTCGTCACGTTTCCTCCACTGCACGCGTGACAGTGACCTAAAACGTTGAGTTCATGTGCATTAATCATTGAAAGTCATTCGAAATGCAACAAATGATGAAAAAACGCTCAAATGAAACACTAAAGTTAAATTTTGCTAGAAATTAATCCAAAAACCCATGTAAATGCACGAAACGCATGGTTTGTAATTGAAATATTTCTTTCAATGCTGAAACTAAACAAAAATTGGACACATTTTTGTGCGTTTCATGCAAAATCAGTGAATGCGGTCACAAAATGACCCGTACTAACTTCCGCATTAGAAGTCAACAATCTAAACAAGCAACTTTGAAATGTAATGTAGATTCAGTTTGACCACTCTGCCAACCTTCGTCGGTTATTCTCAATTTTATGCCTGGCAGTGACTAAAACGTTGCGTTTATAGAGATAAATTGTTTTAGAGTTGTACGTTGGGGTCGCAATTTCACAAATTCCTCAACAAAAATTGTTTTGTGCTGATATTGAACTCGTTTTCCTTTTAGAGTTGTAAGTCGGGCCGGGCTTTTGGGTTCGGGCTAAGCTTAAACCATGCTTGTTTCGTTGCTATAAATAGCTAAATCTGCTATAAATAACTAAAACTAAATATAAATAAGAAAATAACTAATTCAGTCATATCAACATGCATTGCTTGTCGATTTACTAAATACACGTAATATATTTATACTCGCTTTACTGATTGTGTTGATTCAGGAAATGTGCATGATTGAATGAAAACGACATGTATTTTTGCATACTTTTGGATAATTTTAGAAAGATCTCAATTAATTGCACATTACAAAAAAACAAAGTGCGCAGAAAGCTATATTGCTGGGCTAATTTACTAAATTGACGTGCAATGCATACCGTTTTAATTAATCATGCATATTTCTTAGGTCAACACATTCAGTAAAGCGAATATAAATATATTATGTGAATTTAGAAAATCGACAAACATTGCTCTTTTCATTGCAATGCCTACTTCGAGGTTGGAAGAATTCATACCTGCCTAGGAGTTTCCAATAATCAAATGTTCCTGAGAATTTCTTCGAATTCTTGTCCACTGATTTTGCTGCTTGTTCGTACTTCGAAGCCACCAAGCAGAGATAATCCTCGCAAAGCGACTTATCTAAGGATGCATTAACGTAACCAGGGTGAGGGTTGAACTCAGATCATGCGATCAGGGAGGACATGACAGAACGTGCTAGCGGGCTCGTAAAGGCCATTCTCGCTCGCTAAAAAGCGCAAACGAACAAAAAATCTTCGTAGACAAACTGCCATTTCTGAGCCGTCTCGTCCAACACACGTTAAAACGGCTCGGTCGAATTTCTTTGCGAGATGTTCGTTACTTGTGTTAGTACGTAATAAATATCTCATTGTGACGTCAGATGCATTTTTACTTCAAAATAATGCGTTCAAACGTACTGTATGTACTACATTGTTATGGAAAAAGATACCATAACCTATGCGTTATTATTCTATGCAAGCAAATTCCTCAACTGATAATAATTAGTAAATGAACGACAGAAGTTAATCATATTTTTGGATCAATGTGAAATAAGAACAACTTTTTCCATACTACAATTTTTTTAAACGACGTAGAGCGCCCTTGAGATTGTTGGTGGGTAAACTCATATGCTAACAGTAACTATAGGTCTTAAGGTTTCAAAATTTTTCAAAAGTGAGCGAGTTGAAGCACACTCTTCCTTTTTAGGACTGGTAAATCTTGAGTCGAGACTGGCTGTTTTTAATTTTTTGCCGATATTCAGTCTCATTTGTTCTTGATTTTGTAAAAATTTTGAGAGCATCGATGTCAATTTTAGCGGGCATGTTTGAAACACTTTTTAATTCCTATTTGTCTGTATGCTTTAAGTGAAGGCTTTTTTCTTGCTTTTGCAGCGTTGTAAAATTGCAAAAGCGAAAAAGCAAGCTTTTTTCAAGTTGAACAACTGCCAAAAATTTTTTCTCAATTGCTTGCGCAGAGCAACAGACCTTTATAATCTTGAATAGTTGCAATTTTGCTTGCAAATAAAAAAAAAAAACCCTGAAGTTTTTGTCGTTTTAAATCAGCATAAATTTTAGTTTCTTTGATTAGTTTGAATTTTTTTTGTTTGCTTTTGGTTTATTTTGTTGCCGAGGCTGGCATTGTTTTTTATTTTTTCTTAAATTTTGAGCAAAAATGAGCCTCGTGTTTTAGAAAATCATTCTTAAAGGCCACCTAATGTCTGCAAACCAATGCTCTTAAAATGAAATAGAAAATTATTACCAATCGAATGCTGTAAACCCGGTTTAGATACACGATCTCAGTTTCAAGAAAATGAGTAGCCATTATTGCCTTTCGCGTTTGTAAAAAATGACATGACGTCATCAGACCCAGGAGTTTGGTGCATTTGACTTGTTTATCATTGCAGAAAATTGGCGATTTTGCAAAGGCATGTGATAGCAGCTTACTAGTCAAAAAGTGTTGCGCAAAAAGGCGTAATTAGCTCAAAGCAGTTACATTGCGAAGTTTTGAAGTGAATTACCCGTAGCAATCACCTTTCACTACGAGTATTGAACAACAGTATTACTACCAGTAATGACTCTATCACTCTAAAAACTCCAACAGTACAAAAGTTTTTGTATTCTAAGTTATCTGGCATATCCGTATCCAATGGGAATACCAATAGGCTACCAAAGCGTAAAAAAAAAACAATTGAAAGCTTATACTGTAATTATGTAAAAATATTTTACCTTTCTAATACCAGTAGGCTACTGTAGTTTACTGCGTAGGATTAGGAATATACCGGTAAGGATATGTACAGCAGAAATGGTACCAGCACCAGATCAGTAGGCTACTTGCTTGGTTTGTGTTTCAGTAAATATTTTACTCCTGGCAATATATTAGGCTGGACTAATCTGCTAGGGTACCATAGTTTAGCGATACCGGATTAGGCTACCGGTATCAGATCAGTGTACTGGTATCTCAGATCTGCACAGCCAGACAACTATCAGTGAGTGCAGGCAACTTTTTTACGAGTTCCAATACTGTAAATATGACATTGTAGTACGAAAATGTTGCCTGTAATACTTAAGAGTAACATTTTTACCTATCGTACCAATGTAACATACCGGTTCAGGCAATTCTTACTTTCTTGCCATAATTAGCCCAACGTACCAATACTCATATCTACTTCCCATCTACCAGTGATTTGCTCCCCAAGCTTTCAACAATCTGACTAGGTCATTGTTTTTTCTGCTGTTCTACAAGATCAATCACTGAAACACAAGCCAAATCAGGCTACTGATCTGATACTGGTACCTGTATCATTTGTATCGTACGGTACCGGTATATTCCTAATCCTACGCAGTAAACTACAGTGGCCTGCTGATATTAGAAAGGTAAAATATTGTTACATAATTATAAGCTTTCAATAGTTTCTTGTTATGTCTAAAATCTTTTTTTACACTATGGTAGCGTACCAGTATTGGTTATGGATATGCCAGATAACTTAGAATACAAAAACTTTTGTACTGTTGGAGTTTTTAGAGTGATAGAGTCATTACTGGTAGTAATACTGTTGTTCAATACTTGCAGTGAAAGGTGATTGCTACGGGTAATTCACTTCAAAACTTCGCAATGTAACTACTTTGAGCTAATTACGCCTTTTTGTGCAACACTTTTTGACTAGTAAGCTGCTATCACACGCCTTTGCAAAATCGCCAATTTTCTGCAATGATAAACAAGTCAAATGCACCAAACTCCTGGGTCTGATGACGTCATGTCATTTTTTACAAACGCGAAAGGCAATAATGGCTACTCATTTTCTTGAAACTGAGATCGTGTATCTAAACCGGGTTTACAGCATTCGATTGGTAATAATTTTCTATTTCATTTTAAGAGCATTGGTTTGCAGACATTAGGTGGCCTTTAAGCCGCATTTACACGGGCGACTTTTAGATGCGAGAATCGACATTTTGCCTTTTTTCTTTCTCAAATCGCGTAGGTCACTTACACGGCGCAAGATTCACGTGTGATTTTGTCTGCGCGATATCGCCAGACACGCCCCCCGAAAAATCAAATCGTAGCAGTCACTCACACGGGAGAGATTTTAACGCGGCGCTGGCATTCGATTGCAACTCGCTGAAGTCACTTACACGTTGAGACTGCGAGCCAGTGATTCTCGCAAAATCGAGTCGGCGGAAGAGTCGCTATCGCACTGGTTTACTTACACGGTGCGAGATAGTTTCAAAGGGCTGCGTGCTGGTTTTGAATTAGCAAAAAGCGAACTGCTGCAAAAGCACTTCAAATGCGCCGCTTGTCAGCTTTTGCATTTGAAGCAATCACGCTTTTGAATTTTGAAAAGAAAATGAATGAAGCCAACGCTAGCGTAAAACAAAATACGAAAAATACTATTAAGCAGCTAATGTCAAAACTTGCAATGAAAATGCAAGGTGAAAGATGAAGCAGCAACGGCGGCGTGCTGCTCGAGCCGATTGTGTGATACGTAAATGCTATTTTGAGTTGGCTTGGATGGAGCAAATTCAAGCGGGCATTAATGCTCATAATTTATTATAAAATTCTGTCATTTACCCTTTAGGTATTGGTTTTTCTCTACCGCAACCCATCTCTGACTGTGTGTCTTGTTTGGTTATGCATAATGTTGGGTAAAACAATAAAATTTATCTATATTTTTGTGCAGTTAATTCTAAAAACACTTTTGACATTACTTTTTCTCCAAGCATGTGTAACTGACAAATTCATATTGTTTATTTACTTAATAGTGCACAAGTATTTTAGTATTTTATAGGAGACCTGTGCTGTCATATACTATACGAAATGCTAATGGTTAAATTTTGTTTTTGTTTTTAGAAGTTTACTTTTTGAGTTCTTCTGCAGTGATACCAGGCGCCTTTTGTCACTACAGAAGTACTGGCTCTTTTTCAATTAAACCAACATTCAAAAAATCCACATAGCATTCATATAATATGTGTTTTCATGTAATTTTTTTATGAAGCTACTAAACCACAGCTGTTACATACTGTAGCACCAATATCCACAATAATAAAACAAGCAGCGCATGCATTTGCTAAACGCTAGGCAATTACAGTAAGTATAGTGCGGAGGATGAATTATTATGAACTGAGCAAAAATACGCCAGTGACTTCATGTCAAAACTCATTCCTGGCGTTATTCAAATGAATTAGCACCATAAAACCACTCGAAATTGAGATCATGATTTCATTATAAACATCATTTTCATGAAATTAATGTTTAATCACAATATGCGGGGCAGTAAGTGTTGTGCTTCTTCACTTAACTGTGGTTATTTTAACCGCAAGAATTGCCGGTAGGCTCTAGCAATCTCGGTCAGAAAAAAAAGCAATCGCTAACACGTTTTTAGCCGATAAAAACCAGTGGATGATACTTGTATACAAAGTGCTGGACCCAACGAGTGAGCATAGATGTGAGCCTATCAGCCTACTCTGCCAGCGCTGTCACAGCACCGTTTGACCTTTTTTGTGTTGCCCCGCTCTAGTTTTGATCCGGCCGCTTTTTCCTTTTAGTTTGCTCAGTTTGTGCGCCTCACTTTTGTTCCTGCTGCCAACGCTTTAAAAATTACGCGCTGTTTGGTAATTCCTGCACGCCTTTGTGTTTGGCCGAGTTACCTATGTTCTGGTATTCCTTTTCATTCAAGCAACTAGCAAACAGACGTATTTCATTTTCAAGACCGCTTGTATGGCACTCTTTAAGTTCATTATTTTCAGGCTAAATTTCAGATATATTTTGTCATGTCTTACTGTTCCAAATTATGCATTTTGTCATGTCTTACTGTTCCAAATTATGCATTTTGTCTGAACAATGCAGTTCAAGTTGAAGAATTTCAATTGTGGTTTGCCCAGACGGACACGGTGAAGGCTCCATATGGTAACGGAGGGCTTCTGTAACAAGCACCTCCATTTCCAAAATATATTGTCCAAATGCTATTACTGTGAATTCATTGTCTTAGCTATTCTAGGGTTAAGAACAACCGAAATAGAAGAAATGCCAAATC